>APFE031296276.1:0-28576 GCA_000404065.3 Pinus taeda | reverse complement strand
TATCCTTAATATTAATTATTATCCTTATGGAACAAAGATAAGTTCCGTAAATAAGTCCCATATTACCCTTAAGGTTAGTTAAAAAATTATTGTATAACCATATTTAATTATATATATATAACTATATTCAATGGAGAAAAGTCAATAGAAATAAGTTTAATATAAATAAGCGGAAAAGATGTTAATAAGAATTACTTAATATATTATAATGTATTATAATTACCCTATAGAATAAAATAGATAATATACATTATATATAATTATATATACTATCTAATGTTTAATATATACTAGTATACCTAACATAATCATTATACCTTGTTAAATCATAATTATTCTAATTAATATTATTATTCCCAATATTTACTAAAATAAGTTAAACTAGGTAAAAAATTAAATAAATTAGTGCTTTATTTATTTAAATTCTTAAAAATAATTATAAAAAGCAACCTTTACCCTTAATATTAACTAATGTCCTTATGGAATAAAGATAAATTAGGTAAATAAATTCCATATTACCTTAAGGTTAGCTTTAAAAAATTATTTTATTACAATATTTGATTATACAAACAAACCTATATTCAATGGAGAAAAGACAAAAAAAAAATAGCTAATAAAAATAAGCGGAGAAAAGAGTTATAAGAATAATAGAATGTATAATAATACAGTATAGTAATAAAAATAGATAATAAGTACCCTTATTAAATTAAAAACAATAATAATAAAATATATATATACAATATAAGTAAATATTTAATATATACTAGTATACCTAATATTTCAATAATAATTATTATTATATTTAAGGAATTAGGTAAACAAATACCATACTTCCCTAAGGTTAGTCTAAATAATAGCTTATTACCTTCATAATAATTATATAACTATATATAATGTATAATAAAATAATGTATAAAAAATGCATAATATATAAAAATAATATATAGAGGTAACAATAACAATAAATAACCATTATGTATTACTAATAATAATACTATATAATAAAATCTATAAAATTAAAAACAACATATCGTCACATTAATAAAAATAAAAATAAATACATAGTAATTAATCTATTAAATTAATAAATAAAATAAATATATATAAATCAATAATCCTAACTATTTATTATAAATAAGAATCAGGTAAATTTAGGTAAAATTACTATTATATATATTGTAATAAATAAAATAAATAATATTATATATTAAAGTATTAATACATAATACATAATATGTATACCCTATATACAATAATATAAAATAATAAAAAAATATTCAATAGAGACACCTAGATGGAAGACAGGACGGAAACTGAAACGGAAAAAAAGGATACTAGGACGAAAGGGCAGGGATCCAAGATCTGCTGATTTTCCAGCCATCATCTCTGTTGAGAATGATATGCCTTCTTTTGATTTCAATGGCTTCCCTGAATTTACGACGATGGAACTGAGCAACTTTGGCCACGACCTTGGCCTCCTCGATACAGACCTGATGCTTGGTCTTATCCACATGCTCTGGTAACACTGAAGACTTGGTTCTCCCATGTCTCAGGTCAGCCACATGTTCGTTAATCCTCTGCTGGATGGAGCGCCCCGTTTCCCCTATATAGGGTGTCCCACAGGAACATGGGATCAAATAAACACCCTTCATATCCCTAGGGTTCACTGGATCCTTCACCGATCGGAGGGAGTTTGGGATGGTGTTGAGGGGCCTGAAAGTGGAGGGAATGTCGAATCTCTTAAGGATCCGAGCAATCTTGTCTGTGGTTCCTTGGACATATGGGAGATGGACACCTAGACGGTGCTCCCTTGGTTCTTTCTTAATTAATGCATTTCTGGAGGCCTTGAGAAAAGCCTTTTGACCAAGGCGCCTACTATATCCATTCTCCACAAAGACATCAAGGAGATGGGATCTCTCCTTATCCAAGCTCTCTTTATCAGAAATCCTAAGGGCACGAGTAGCGAGGGTGTTGAGAACACTCATCTTCTGAGCAGGGAAATGATGGGAATCGGCATGAAGATACTGCTCAGTGTGTGTTTTCTTTCGGAACACGGAGTGGGAGAGAGAGCCATCATTGTTCTTCGAAATAAGAATATCCAGGAAAGGGAGGCAACCATCGACCTCTTTTTCCATGGTGAACTTAATGGCAGAGGACGATCGTTCAGGTGATTAAAGAAACGATCCAGCTCCTCCTGGCCATGGGGCCAGATGACATTAGTGTCATCTACATACCTTTTCCAAAGCTTGGGAAGAAGACGAGCCGAGGCTAGAGCTTTGGCCTCGAAATCTTCCATAAAAAGGTTCGCAACAATCAGGGAAAGAGGGGAACCTGTCTTCCATATGGGTGTCTCTATTGAATAGTTTTTTATTATTTTATATTATCGTATATAGGGTATACATATTATGTATTATGTATTTATAGTACTTTATATATTATATATTATTTTAGTAATTTTACCTAATTTACCTGATTCCATTCCTTATTTATAATAAATAGTTAGGATTATTGGTTTATGTATATTTATTTTATTTATTAATTTAATAGATTAATTACTATGTATTTATTTTTATTAATGTGACGATATGTTGTTTTTATTTTTATATCTTTTATTATATAGTATTATTATTATTAATACATAATGGTTATTTTTTGTTATTGTTACCTCTATATATTATTTTTATATATTATGCATTTTTTATACATTATTTTATTATACATTATATATAGTTATATAATTATTATGAAGGTAATAAGCTATTATTTAGACTAACCTTAGGGAAGTATGGTATTTGTTTACCTAATTCCTTAAATATAATAATAATTATTATTGAAATATTAGGTATACTAGTATATATTAAATATTTACTTATATTGTATATATATATTTTATTATTATTGTTTTTAATTATAGTGGGTACTTATTATCTATTTTTATTACTATACTGTATTCTATTATTCTTATAACTCTTTTCTCCGCTTATTTATATTAGTTATTTTTGTCTTTTCTCCATTGAATATAGGTTTGTTTGTATAATCAAATATTGTAATAAAATATTTTTTAAAACTAACCTTAAGGTAATATGGGATTTATTTACCTAATTTATCTTTATTCCATAAGGACATTAGTTAATATTAAGGATAAAGGTTGCTTTATATAATTATCTTTATGAATTTAAATAAATAAACTATTTAATTATTTAATTTTTTTTACCCACTGTAACTTATTTCCACTAATAAAATAGTAAATATTGGGAATAATAATATTAATTAGAATAATAATGATTTAGCAGGGTCCTTGGGTCAAAATTAGACGTTATTGGTTTTTAGCTGTTGGAATCTCTGATCGAACTATTTAAAGCACTATTTAAAGCACTAGACGAGATCTGTCTCCTCAACTTGTCCTGACGATGAACCACACTAGTTGGTTCGAAACGTGTCGACAAATGTCTTTCCTTATGTGATTTACGCCGAAATTCTTCTTATAATTAATTTATTAATTGAAATTAAAATACATGTCCATATTTATTTATTAATTAACTCTTTAGTTATTATGTTTAATGAATTATTATTTAATTATTTTAATCCTAATTAATTTATTGATTTAAATCATTATAATTCTAATTAATTTATTAATTAAAATTAAAATACATATCTATGTTAATTTAATAATTAAAATTAAATATGTATATGTACATATACATATTTATTTATTATTAAATATGTATATGTATTTTGGTTAATTTATTAATTAAAATTAAAATACATATGTAAGGGTTATATTTATTTCATTTTATTTATTTATTATATTATTTTAATTGATTATTCATTTTAATTGTTTATTAATTTTCATGTTATGATTCTAGTTATTATTGTAATTGTTTTTAGTATGTTATATGTTAATTTTATTACTTTTAATTATGTATTTTGATTGTGTATTAAGGCTACACATATAATGTTCTAGGTTGTGGATTTATTAAGGTTAAGATATTTCCAATTGATGTTTATTGTAAAATTATATTTTAATAAGGTCAAAGTGTGTTAATTTAGTTAGAATGGATTATATTTGTAGGTTAATTGGAGGGGGATTGATTTTGGCAAACGTAGGAACAATTTACGAATCTTTGCATCTTTTCAAGAATGTAAGGTCAATTCTTTTTCATTAAGAGCAATCTATGTCGTTCAAATTTGTGAACTTCTTTCAAAATCTTCGTTCCGTATTGGGTGAGTATTTTATCTTTGAGGTTTCTACGAGTCTCAAGTTTGTGTAGATTTTCTTCCGGATTCATCGCATTCAATTTCTTTTTAGATCGACGTTTCGAACCAACAACGGTGGTTCATCTTCAGGATGTGGGAGAATTAATTGAAAGACTAATCTTATTTGTCAAAGAACCGCAAGGTTTCAGACCAATAGCGCTCTGCAACATAATTTACAAAATCATGGCCACAATCATGGTGAATCACCTCAAACCTATCCTACCTGGCTTAATCTCTCAAGAACAGACAGGGATTTTCAAAGGGATACAAATAGTAGATGGAATTGTTACGGTTCAAGAGGAAAGACACTCCCTGAAGAGAAAAAAAAAAGCTAAAGGGATATTGGCAAAATTAGACTTATCGAAAGCCTATGACCACCTGAGCTAGAAGTACTTACAGGGCATACTAAAAGCGTTTGGCTTCTATTCAAGATGGATAAGCTGGACAACGTCGATGATATCGACCCCGGTATTTTCAATCCTACTCAACGGGACGCCCATTGAGGCGTTCAATGCAACCAAAGGGCTTAGACCAGGCAACCTAATGTCTCCGTTCATGTTCATATTGGCTGCTAAAGGACTAGGAAGGTATGTAAAAGATAAAGTGTAAAGGAATCAATGTATTGGTCTTAGAATGTGGGGCAATGATTTTTCATTAACTCACCAACAGTTTGTTGATGACATAATGATGTTTGGGCAAGCAACCCTCAAGGAAGCTATAGGTCTGATGGAAATCCTGAACGACTTCACGAGCGCCTCTGAGACGGAGATCAATAAGGATAAGTCAGATATATTTTTCTTTAATACTATAGCCCCATCTAAAGCCTTCCTAGCAAGAATAATGGGATTCCACATTGGAAATATCCCTTCGAAACATTTAGGAATTTCATTAAGTGACCACCAAACCAGAGTGGCGAACTGGAAGACTTTGTTGGTGAAAATCCAAGGGAGAATGCAGAACTGGACCTTCAGATCTCTGAATATGCCAAGTTGTGTTATACTACTGAAAGTGGTGCTTCAGTCGATTCCGATCTACCAATTATCTGGTCAAGTGACACCCAAAACAGTGTGCCAAGGGATGATTGACATTTTTTTTAAAAAAATATGGCAAGGGCCTGTTGTGTTGTACAACAACCCCCCATTTCATAAAATTTTACCTTCAACTATAATATGAAATGGGTCCCTTTTAAATTTATGAATAAAATTAGTATCAACTCATCATTCCTCAAAAGGTCCGAAAAAAACATTACACTATAAACCTTTTGAATAAACATAAATCGGTCTTATAAAATAAATACATAATTCTTTATTATTGCGATAAAGCGATTGCAAGATCGCATATCGCAACAACAAAGGATGCATAACAAAAAAGACCCATTGGTTTTCCCCGATTCGACAAATGAATAACTATCGGATATCGGGAAAGGTAAGCGAGTGTAACAAAAGGCCCTCTCTCTTTGCTCCAATGCGATATCGCTATCGGCAATCGGGGAATATAGCATACACACAACAAAAGGCACCCTTCTAAAACTCCCGATGCAAATTAACTTTATCATCATCGGGGATCGGGGATTTTGCAATGACACAAATGTAACTACTCGAGCATTTCTCTGATTTCCGATTGCGATAAAGCTAAGCGCGGATTTCAAAAAAGATTGAAAAGGATTGAGTATATTATGTTAGATTATTATTAAAAGCCTTTCTATTCCCGATAGCGATTCACTTGCGATTAACCGCCAAAAAATCAAAGCCACGCTTAAATGAATTATTCGGCGAATAAACGACATGATGAGCATTCAAATGATTGACAGGATTAAGTGGCCAATTAATGGAGCAGTTATGTCAAAATCTCTTCAGAAATTGTATCCGCGGCAATATTATTTTAATCCTTCATTATGCATTGATTGATATAACTCTTTCATACTTGGTTCGCACCACCTATTCTCTGTATTACGTTCATTTTATCCCCTGCGCAGAGTTCCTCCGAAGCAACAAATTTAGGCCAAATGGGGAAGAAATCTAAAATATTTGGAGCAGCTTCAGCTCCCGCAGTGACAGGACAATCTACCGCCGATACAGGACCAAGTAAAAAAGGATTGATTTCACACACTACCTGTCTTGGCCTCGGCAATACTAGCTGGCAAAGCATCTATAATCTAGTTGAAGTCGAAGAGCCTAAAACGATATCAGTACAAGCTACAGCAGGTTCAACCCGAAAGTCAGAGGCTACCCTAAAGGATTTAGCCGATTCCTACTTACACCGAATAGCGGCTCGAGAGAAAATTCTTCCATATACAGATGTAGTGTGGTGGGTAGTTGAGGAAATCCCTGTTACAAATAGAACATTCTACACAATCGATGGGAGAGTCTTCGGTTCGTTTCAACCTAATGATTTGAGACAAATGTACCATTTTCCTGAACCACATAAGAAGTATAGTAAAGCATTTCTGGAGAAGTTCAGAGATGAAAATGAAACCGAATCAGCACCTATTCGGGAATGGAGATAGAATCCTCGGGTAGGTACTCTGTCGATTCATTATGTTCTCCTTATTGTTACGCTGGGGCGATGATGTGTAGGATTTGGGGATTACATGATTCCTCAAAATTCTCAATAGAGCTGGTTCCTTTAATGGAAGAAGCAGTCAATAGCGAGATAATGGATTGGGGAAATATATTATCTAATAAGTTATCCACTGCTATTCTTGAGTTTAGAAATAAAACTCGCATTACCGATAGGTTTATTCCTCCATTTTATTATAGTGCCTACATTTTAGATGCACTTTATTTTAACTTCGAATTTCCTGTGCTGGGGTGGAGATGGACTCCACAAGACCCCATGCCGATTCACATCTAGCACCAGAAGTTGTGGAAAGCCCATTATAAATACCACCCGTATCAAGTTTGTAATGGTTTTATGTTGCCCATTTACTATGCCATTTTTGACAAGCCTGCTCCGAAGATTTCCTCACAAGCAGAGATTGACCTAACCGCCCTAGGAAACTGGTTCGGAGAAGATAAATTCACATACATAAGAGTTTTCAACAGCCTTGCTAGGCCTCATGTCCTTCCCTTGTACATACCCGACAAGCTATTGGCTAGAGAAATAGCATATCAGATTACATCCGCAGGAGCAACCAAGACTCTGAGGAATTCAAAGAAGCAAGTTTGGCCTCCTTTTCCTCTAAGGTGTGGTGTTTACACTCTGCATGACTATAAGAATGCAGAGAAGGAAGAAGAAAAGATAAATATGTTGAATCTCGCCACCCTTCCTAATAGGCGATTTGACCCAAGAAAAATCGTCTATAATGTACTTGAACAGGAAAAACTCACAAAGTTTGAACATAAAGAAGACGAGTTTGATGACCTATTTTCCTCGGCGGAGTCATTATTTCAGGTCCAAACACTAGCTAAAATGAGATATCACGACGAAGGGTTAGTGGAATTCAACAAACTCAGAGAGCAGAGGTTGCAAACTCTGCCTCTAGATTTACTAGCTATTGTCCCGATGACACAATCAAGCGAGCCTGAACAGCGACTCACCGACGAACCTCCTGCTACATCAAAAATTCTTGAGGAAGTCTAGAGAAAAGAGCAGGAGGAAGTCCAAAGAAAAGAGCAAGAGGAAGTACAGAGGAAAGAACAGGAAGAAGTACATAGGAAAGAACAGGAGAAAGCGCGAAGGAAAGAGCAGGAGAAAATACATGAGGAGGAACAGAAAAAAGTGCAGGATAAGGGCAGCAAGGATGTGGATGTGGATACCCAGATTGATCCGAAATTGCTCCAATAATGGCAGCAATTCGACTCCATCATAAGAAATCTGGAAAGCTCAAAAGATGCCGATACACCCAAACCAACAGATACACAAGATACATCGTCAAAAAAGGTTCCAAGTGAAGGAACCAGCGACCTACCCCATAGTACAGACTTAGAAATAATTCCGAAAGATCCTTCGGATCAAATCATTTTGCAGGTGGAGGATATACCTCCATTAGATGTGTTTTACAGCCCAAAACACAAGGTCGTAGTAAAGTGACAGCGGAAAAGGAGAAGGCTTGATCAACCTTCCCTGTTCCCAGAACAAACAGAGACAGCCAACGTAGTTTGGAAAGAGGAGTTTGATCCTTCCGATGACCTAACAAAGCTTTCCCAGTATGTCAGAGCCTATTCGGTAGCCACCATGGACAAGCCATCGAAAGTGAGTAATTTACTAAAAGAAAAAGACCAGGCAATTATTTTGTTACAAACACAGCTATCGGAGGCACAACAGAAAGTTGAACAATTAGAACAGTAATTGTCAACACAGCAGCAGTTAAATAATCAACTGAATAAGCAGCTACTTGAAGAAAAACAGAGAGTAGATTCAAGCGTGATTCAAAGGCAGAAAGAATTATCAGAAGCGTTGGAAAAATTGAAGACGATAAATGAACTAATGGTGAAAACAAAACATGAGAAAATTGCTCGAATATCACTTCAAATAGAGAAGTTCAAGAGTCTTCCACAGCCTGCTGATTTCAGAACAGAAGCGCTACAAATTAATAAGGCATTGGTAACACAAATAAGACTACTGTGTCATAATAATTCTCAGGTTGAGCCCCTTTGTGATATAACAACATCAATAATCGATAAATCAGTTGATGCTAGACAGGACTTAGAGCAGGCCGATGAGACCTTAACAGATTTTCTTACTTGGCAAGACACCAGTGAGGGACAGGCAGCAAATTTGCCCAAAATCCTAGAATCACATTAAAAAATCATATTCTTGGAATGGAAGTCTGATGCGGAGCATCAAGACCATTTTTCATTTTTAAATATTTGAAAAGGGGGGGTGTGACAATTTTTATTATTTTAATTGTTATTTTTAATAAAATAGGAGATAATTATGAAAAGTGAGGATTATGTAAATATTCTTTTTCTAAATAAAAGGATATGAGAGAAATAGTTTAGGAGCAAAATTTGGGATAGGATTTCTATGTATGGGATTAGTTGAGAAAGTAAAGGGATGAGAGATTTTTCTAAGTATTAATTTAGAAATTAGTTTCATTAAGTATGGGTGAAAAAGGATCCTTAGGGATTCAAGAGTGATTTTAGGATTTTTGTTGAGAAGTTGAAGGGATTGAACTTAGAATAGATCATTCTAAATTATTATAAATGATCAAGCCTCAAAGGCATTGAAAATCAGAGACTGAGATTGTGAGTGAGAGTGTGAGTAGAGAGCAGGGTTTCTACTTGGAAGCCTTCAGGCAGGTTGAAAAAGGGGCCAATGCTTTGAAAATCAGGCCAAGGAGGAGAATGTTGTTGTAAGTATTGTGTATTAATGAGAATTTAATTTTATGAAGTTCATGGTATGATTGAATTTATGAAGAAATGATCAATATATGTGTTGAATTCACATCGACTTGTGTGAGAATCGCTATGCATAACCATTGAATGTACAAGACATTAATCTCGGTGTAATAAGGTTGTATTTTAATCCTTGATTTGTATCGAACCTTGGTATAAGATTGTTCTTTTGGATTGGTTTTCTATTAATGTAAACTTCTGTCAAGAATCCTTGTGAATCCATGTCGATTTCATATTCTAAAACCAATTCAAATTGTAAATGGAATGTCGGCGCTGTAATCAATCCACAAGGTGTAATACAAAAGCAAGGAACAGTAAATGCTGGAGAATTCAATTGGATGGAAAGGTAAGTTCTTTCATTCGATGGAAGGTGTGTTAATTGCCGGAGCAGATTGCAAGCACTGCATATGAATTCTTTGAACAGGAGGGAAATAAGGTTATTTCAGTTGAGGAATTAGCTCGGGAAATGAACCTTGCACCTACTGCACATACGGTTCTACATGATTGGATCAGAAGCATTGACGAGAAACTAAGTTTTCACGGGTTTACAAAGTTTCTTCACGGTGTAACAGTGCGTTCAAGCACCAGGCCTCAATAAATGCTTCACAGGTTGTTTAATATTTGGAATTTATTTAATGTCATTGTCAGGGAGCTCTTAGTTCTATTGGTTAGTTGTATCTATGAGTAAATTTAGTGCAAGTTGAGGAATTCCGTTGAACTCGTATCTTGAAGAGCAGCCATGGTAGCTTCCTTATAAACAACCTTCCTGGAGTTTTTTTTCATTGCACAAGCTATACGTGAAAGGTTGATCACCCTGGAAAGCTTCCTGGAATTGCCTTTTTTTCATTTCTTCCAGTGTATCTATTGATGTATGTATAAGCTTGTTTTCCATGATTTTTTAAGAAAACGGTGCCAAAGAGGGGCATTGATGATTTCAGAAATTACAACAAATGCAATCAGATGGCTCAGATTATTTCTTTTTTCCCCTGTGATGCCAATTTTAAATGCTGAGATGCATGTTTATAAGCATGGTGTATAAATATTCTGGGTTTGCAGATCATGATCTCCTGATCATGACAGTCCCGGTTGATGAAGGCAGAGAGAGAAGTTTCTAGATGCAAATTATCCACAAGTAATTTGATTGAATTAATTAACAACACTCTCTATTTATCTAATATGATTTCGCAATGTACACCAGGTGAATTGCTATCGGCTAAAACATTGGAGCAATCATGTTATTAGGAGCTGGAAAAGAATGGAAGGTTAATTGCAGGTATTCAAAGTTTAACTTGGGACGCATATTGGTTGTTCCTAGTAAAACCATACAGCCAGAGAGCCGCCCTCAAGTGTCTAACAGATGCAATCGGTTGTATCATTCCCGATATACACGATGCCACATACTTGGCTCAGCTCCATTCTCGTCTCAGCCACCCTCGAGAAGTGGAACCGATGCTAGTGATATGCCAACTCAGATCAAAGGGAAAACAACCAGAGTGATGAATCATGCTACCGACTACCCACTTGCTGTGGAGAAGATATTCAAGATCCAGTTGTACCAATTAAATAGCATTTTATTTTTGTAGTTAGTTAGTTTAATTAAGTATTTATAGACCCTTTCATGCATTTAGAAAGGGTCCTCAGTTTTTGTATAAGACTAAAACATGTAAGTTGCACTACTGTACTTCAGGTATATTTTTTATAAAAACTGGGCCAATTATTCCAATTTTTGACAACGAAGCTTTTATGTGGATGTGCACTATTGCCTTTATATGAAAGTATCTCTGAGTTGAAAGAAGGAATTCGAATTGCGATTGATATTGGGAATGATTTGCAACACATATGGTACTACTATCTATGATTTGAATTCATTCTTTTTATGTGAATTTTTATTTGATTACTCTTGCTATTATTGAATATATGCATGTGTTTCAATAGCATTCTTTATATTTTTCACTATTGGATGTTTAAAGGATGTTTTTCTTTTAGTCATACATGTATCAACAATATATAAAAGACAAGTGTAACAATGTTTTATTAATTACTTTGTTTAACTATATGAACAAAGCAATTATTATATAAACGAATGTCTTTGTTTATCAAATAGAGTCATCTATATGCTTATTTATGAACAGAGATTATCAAACATTGCACTTAAGAATAGAAACTTCCCGGGATATAATAATTATTTGTATTTTCGCTTTTAGATTAAGTCATTCATCCATTACCACTTATTAGAAAGCCAATCACTCATCCATCCCCTTTTTTTATTCATCATTGGGAAACTGGTCCCATTATCTCCAGTCAGAGCCACCATACCAAACGGAAAAGGAGCTGCATTAAGGTCCGGACCGAGTGGTTTTCCCCGATGTTGTTGCAATGATTTTCGAGGCATCAACAGGGCCCAAAAAAAATAAAGCGCCCAGCTATCATGGAATTGGCTCAGCAAACCATTAAAAGAAGGAGGATTAGGTCTTATAGGCCCGCACATTCTCAACCAGGTCATCGGGGCAAAGCTATGGTGGCATTGGATTCAGGGAGGAGAAGATCTATGGGAGGAAATATGGAATTCCAAGTTCAATCGAAGGAAGGCTAAGGGTCTAGGAAAACCTGAAGGGATCGACCATATGGAATTGAGCATTAGAAAATAGAGAACTGATAAGAACCCATAGCTTCTGGGAAATAAGGGAAGGAGACAAAGCAAAATTTTGGGATGAGGCATGGCAGCAGAGAGAAAAACTTTACAATAGACCTGATCTAGGGGTAATATGTCAATTCACCAATAGCCCTGCAAATCAGACAGTGAAAAACTTTTGGAGCCTGGACATAGGAGAACATTGGAGAAAATGGAAACAGAAACAAGACTGGTTGGGTGCTCCTAAATCCACCCAATGGGAAACATATGAGAAAGAGATGGAAACCCGAAAAATTGCAATATTGGAAGGGTTGAATATAATAAGGTGGGGGTATAAAATCAAAGGGATGTTCACTATTAAAGAAGGATACTATCTACAAGCAGTGCACCACCTGCAACAGGGGCCACCTATATGGGACAGAATCTAGCAAGATAAATCATGGCTGAAAATTGTTTTCTTCCTGTGGATAATTTGGCATGGGAGAGCACTCACTTAGGATCAAATCCAGATAAAAGGTCTGCAAGGACCATCGGCCTGTAAAACCTCTGAAGGACACTCAGAATCAATGGAACATTTAACAAATTCCTGCATTTGTTGGGTTGTGTTATATTCTTTCCTTGGCTATCCCACGTAGTTAACCGAGGGGTTAGAGGGGGGGCGGAGCCCCCCCTTCATTACCCCAATTGCGTAGCAGGGTGGTCACAAGGGGTTTGAGGAGTGCAGGTAATCCCCCTCTATGGGGTCCGGGGTAGCGCCCTAGAAAATTTTGTTTTTGGACCCTATATTAGGTTGGGCGGACCTACCTATAGTTTTGTGCATGATTTTTTGCACATGGTTTTGGACGCGATGGTTTTAACTCCATGGTTTTGGATGCAATGGTTTTTGGTCCATGGTATTGGATGCTTCGACATGTATAAATATATATTATAACATTGAAAGGAATATAATGAAAAATCAAGCTAGTAGTCCCAGTTTTGGGATCCATGGGAAAATCTCTGTGTATATGTGTTTTATGTGTTATGCTCTCGCATTTTTTATTTTCTATGTTTTAGAATTTGTATGCAGGTAATTTCTATACGGGGTTAAAATCCACAGTAGCTGCAACGAAATCCTCTCGAAAAACCATGAACAAATCTTCGACATTAGTGACGGGGATCAAATAAGCATGAAAGCAACAATGGAAAAATGGAGAAGAAAGCCTTACCAGAACCCCATCCTGAATCGCGCTTGGCGGATATCATTAGGATTCTTACTCTAGGCAGTCTGGAAGGAAAGAAACAAAAGAATATTCAAAGGGGAAAAGAGAACAACAGTAGAATTATGGAGAATGATAGCCCAGAGCATAAGAGAAACGATCTTAGTTGAGAACTAGTACACAGAGGACTAGGAAACTAATCCCCAGGAAGGATGAATAATGACAGGACTAAGCCTAAAACCCAGCATGTTGAATTCTAACTCATGGAAATAGAATTCCCTCACTATGAGTCTGCAATCATCTTCATGCGACCTCAGAAAGACTTCATTAAACTTAATTTTGGCGAAGTTGCGAAAGGAAACCGGGGGGTAGTAGGATCTAGAGGAGTGTTTAGAGATGACAAAAGAAAAACTATCTGTCTGTTTGCTATGGAGTGTGGAACTGCAAGCAACAATGAAGCGGAGCTGCATGCGCTGAAGTGAGGGTTGGAAATAGAAAAGAGGGAAAGTTTCCAGAGACTCGAGGTGGAGGGAGACTTGAAGCTAGCAGTAGAAATGGTGAAAAAACTTCAGCAAGGAATCACATGGGATAAGATCAACCAAATTTGGAGGACGGCATGGCTAGTCCAAGAAATAGGAAATCTAATTCAAAGGATAGACTACATTGTTCCGACGCATGTTCATAGATTGGCTAACGTGGCACCAAATAACCTTGCCAACTGGGGGTGCGGGCTGGTAGGCAGAAATCTTGATATAAGGGGAGAGGAGTTAAGCCAAATGGAAGGGATGAGAAGTTTAGAGGAAATCCTAAAAACCAACAAGGAGAAGGGTGAAAACCCATAATCGAGGTGTGATAAGCACGAAGCAGTGACGAAAGGTGAGGTGGGTCGTAGGGCATGGGGGGCCAAGGTGAGAGCAGACACCTGACTCGCTAGAAGGGTAGAGTTGGAAGAGGACGGTGTGAGGCCACAAGCGTAGGTGGGGCAGCAGGCAGTACAAGGCAGTGCGGCAGCAGACAGTACAAGGTTATGGCAGATGTGGACAAGGGTAGAGGTGGGAGACGGTGACCCGATGTCGAGTGTGGGAGAGGGAAAGAAAGAGCAGCTCGCAAGTGGCAAGGAAGATGGAGTGAGCCCATGGGAGCAGTTGGTGACAAGTGTGGAGTTATGAAGGGAAATTATGGCAGTGTCAGGGAAACCACATCCCAAGTAAACCAAACGACGGAAAGGGTGGCTGAAGGAGGACGAAGGCACATGGAGGGTCCTTTGGATGGCAGGTGGGGTAGTTGGAAAGAGAAACAAAACAAAACAGTTAGGAGAGGAGGAATTTGCATGAAGAGTGCAAAGGTAGGACGTGCTGCGAAAGGTGGTGAAGTGGCCTGGAGGATGTCGAGTTGCAACAGGGTTTCGTCAGCAAGATTTGGTATGTTATCTCGGCTCCCATTCTAGACTACATGGAAAAAATGATTTTTATAGAGGATTATTGGTTAACAACTACATTAACCCAGGATGAAGCAAAAGTAGAGACCTGTTTCTTCTGGGGCTCTGATCCGATAAGCTGGAGTGATTCTGCCTGGAATGCCATCGGGGTGAGGGGGCTCAAGATATCTGTAATGAGTCTCTGGGTAGATAGGTCCTGAGGGACTGTGGCCTGTTGGGACTGTTAGCGCTCAAATCTACCTTAGGCTGAAATAAGGTAAAACTCAAGGCTACATCAAACCACGCTCAGCCTCGTAGCTAGCCCTACGAGGACAGGAGAGGGCTCTCTCCGGGTCAATCTCGACAAAAGGTAATCAATGAGGTCGAGATGACTGAAATAGAAGCTAATTTTAGGCTAGGTATGAAGTACAAAGGTTTGATTTGAGTTTTTAGGAGTTTTTGTGTTGAAACAGGGAAAGGAAAATTTGGGCTTGGGGATGAGGCACAGTTTCTGCAGAGGTCTGAATAGGGCAAGGAAGGTGAGCGCCTTGATGCTTTTAAAGGGAATGAATGGGTAGATCAGACTAGTGAGGAGCTAAGGAGAGCAAGAAACTTTCAAGGGTTCTCCTTAAACATATGAAAACATGGAAAATTAAACAAACTTAAAGGCAAAGCATAACCATCGATGGATTCTATCTTAACACTTCATTTGTTCAATTGCAGTAGATGAAAGAAGGAAAATGATACACATAACAACTTAAAATTACTGAAAGAAGCACACCATCAAAACATAAAGCCACATGGATCCCAAATAGTGTTGCAAAACCCTGGTCTTTCCTTTGCCAAAAATGCAGATAAAATATGTACAATAGAGTGTCAAACTATTCCCAAGAGTCCAACCTCTCCAACCTCTGAAAATTATTGAGAAATTACATCATATAGGAAATCCAACTCATTCCCTTGCCTCTAGCGGTCGAGCTCATCATCCTAGGATTTGTTTTAACCAATTCTAAACTAAGCACTACAATCTAGGCAGTCAAAACAACTTGCCTCTATAAGCTAGGAAACCAATTCATTCATTACATTTTTGCTATTTTATGAATGAATCATCTAGAATAGGTAAATAAGTGTCATAACAACATAAAGTTCCAATAATTACATCAATAACGGTGAAAAATCCCATCACAAGTCAAAACTGGTCAAACTGGCTTGATTCGTTGAGTTGAGGAGGAAAATTGTGCCAAAAAACCCTGTGTGCCGCACGCCTTTCCACCTGCTTTTGGGGAACTTTCCGGAATCCAAATTGAGCTCAAGTTGGCTTGTTGGAAAGCCCTGGATGTCTACTTTCCAACCCAAGTGGAATTTTTCAATTTGGTCTCCATTTGACCCTCCAAAAGTGGATTCTCCCATAAGTACTTCCTGCTGATGCAAAAAGTGGCAGAAAGGTGATTTTCATGATGTTTTTTGAGCTTTTGATCACCCAAAACTTGATGAAATGCCTTGGAAATTTCTGAGCATGTGTATTTCATCATGAAAAATCCAAAAATGTAAGCCACCTGTGATTTGGACCTCCCCATCGTATGGGTCACGCGCTGAGTGCGACTCATAGAGCCAAAAAACCTGTTTCGCAAGCCAAAAATTTTGAAACAACAAAATTTTCTCCAAATTTGCCCAAAATTGGAGTGAAGACCCTCCATCATGTATCATGCTCAACTAATGAAGCCTCGCCCAAAAATCGAAGCGGATCAGGCCTTTTGCGTTGTTTTTGCGCTTTGCTCAAACGCCTCTTGAGGATCTTCATTCTCGCTTTGCAAACATGCATGCGAGCCCAATAGTGAGTCTTCATGTGGCGAAGCATGTCCTTGTCCCTGTTTGCCTTCGCCAACAACTTCTCCAAATGATTGTTCACCCGGATGAGCATTGATTCCCGATCAATAGGTGTCAAATCACCGGGTCTTCTACGAGCCAACTCCCGGTCTTCCCGAATCTTCCGCAGCTCATAAAGTTCATGCTCATATTCCAACTGTTTGTTGCGCTCTCTAAGTAGTTGATTACCCATTTAGCCATCTGCAATTTCTTTTGCAGAGACTCATTCTCAGCCCTTTGCTCTCGAATGATCTACTTGAGCTCTGAATTGGGCGAACTAGCATCAACATCAATGATACCGATATCCTGAACTCCTGAAGGACCCTCATCAACCATGGGTCTCTTGCCCCTATCCTGAATCTGTACCTGTGCTGAAGACGGAGGTGAGACACCTTCCACATGATGTGGAGATAATACTCGCTCGGCTGATGATGTCAACGAGACCCCTTCCACCCCGGGTGGAGATAGTACTCGTTGTGCGGCTGCAAATAAGGCCCTGGGGCCTTTCTGATATGTCACATATACTGGAGCATCAACATGCTCGGTCTCAGGAATGTCAAACTGTTGTGAAGGCCCTCCCTCATCATGAACTATCTCTGGAGGAGGCTGTAGCGTGGAAAAGAAATCACAGGAGATGAAATCCTCCCAAGCAATACCCTGCTGTGCCAACTGATGCATCACTATGATTTTGATCAAGGCATAGTGATATATGCTCCTGTGCTGATGTGTCGGGGTCTTCCTCTGTACTAAAGGTACCATCCTCTCTATGTTTCGGCACATGAAGAACGGAAATGTTCATCATACGTACCCATGTGAAATGCATCAACAAACGAACATGGTACGCATAGAGACGTGAGAATCTGCCCTCATAGCTGAAATACCGAATGATGAGTTTCATCAATTGTGCGAACTCATCTTTCAGGTATCTGAAAGGAAAGGCTGCGCTCAAGTGTCTGATATATGCGGGCTTGATATATGGCTCATAGTAATACCTATCCAACATCTGGCGTTTACTCCATTCCTCCCCCACATTGGGTATCCTGGTGGCCTGAGCAATAGTATCGGGTGACAAAGTGAAATCCACTCCGCCAAGGTTTACATGACCATCCTGTAGGTTAAGGACAAATAGATGGAAGAGTTCCTGATGATGTTGAGTTTGTGAGATCATCTCACAATATTGGTAACATGCTTGGCGCCGAAAGCAATCCATTGCAAGTGGGCAAGCTTGCAATTGAGCCAAAGAAGTAGGCTCCTCCCTAACATGCTGTCCACTTTTGCCACCTTTGTGATACCTCCGTGGCACATTAGGGACATTGACCTCCGGTGTAGAGTCACTATCATAATCCTCCTCATATTCGGACTCGGTCTCTGACATGTTCTTTTGGAAACAAGACAACTGAAATATTTATGTATGTTGATATAAAACTGTGTGCCAAAATTTGACTGTTGACTTTTTTGTCTTTTTATCAAAATGTTGTGACCAAGGGGACATAAATGACAAGGGAATTGTTAGGAAAAGGGAAGCATTAGGGAAATGGGAACAATGGAAATAAAATAAGGAAATTAGGGGAGGGAAAGGGGCATAGAAATTTTGAAATATTAGGGTTTTGGGATGAGGTAGGGGTTATATGGTTGTAGTAGAAGGGAGAGTTTAGGATTTTGAGAGAGGAAGATATAGGGTTTGATGGGGAATTATTGGGAAAAATATTGTGGAATATAGGAAATGGGAAATAAGGGAAATAAGAAACCTTGGCAACATGTATTTTGAAAACCCTACAGCAAACTTGGCACTTGAAAATCCTTACAACAAATTAGTAGAGAAGGAGGGTTTTTACATTCGGTTTTCATGACAAATATATCACATTTTCTTTATATAAACCATCAAAAGCCAAAATCAAGCCATGAGTGCAGGCCTACCTGCGAATTGATGCGCGAGGAGAGGGTTTTTGAGTGAGTTTGAGGCAAGTCTGGGCATGAACCTGAATGCGCTGCGCGCCTAACCCAATGCGCCGCGCGCTCTGGATTCGCCGCGCGCGTGTTAAAATACACTGTAAAAAGTTGCCTGATGCGCCGCACGCCTATCCTGATGCGCTGCGCGCCCTGAAAACGGCTCAAGTTACCCACAAACTCACAAAATCACCTTAGAATGCTGCTCTTTACTCTTGGAATGTGGAATGGGTTGCAAATGAGGAGAAAAAATCTTCATATAGTCTCCTTTTTGATTTTGGCTTGACCAAAACCCATTTTCTTATGTTTTGCTGTTGACACTTTTTCACAATTAATAGACTCTGATATTTTTGGTTTCATCCTTAAAATTGGTTGAAATGATGATTTTCTTTGATAATTTTTTGTAGGGATAGCTCTGATATGCTTCGACAAATGAGACCAAGGCTGCATTTGAACAATTGAAGAACTAAAAATTTTGACAATTTTTACAAAAATGAGGTGGCGACTTGTCTTCAAAACAGAGTTTTGAAGAGAAGTCCTTATTCAACTGTACAATGATGAAAACTCTTGAAGTGATGATCTATCAAAGACATCCCTCTGGCCTGCTGTTCTTCTAAGGCTTTTCAAGACTAAACTGACTCAAACCCTAGAACTAGACCTAAAAATTTAAAACATGACTGTAAATGACTTGTGAAGCTTTATGACTTAACCTGAACCAGCAGTGATATGCACGAGGGGAATGAGTGACACAAACCACTCCATCAGAGTTATGACATGCCTAACGAAATACAACTGATGAAAATTGATGGGACACCTAAAACATGAAATGCAAAAAAGAGCTTTGATCTCTGATGGATGGATAACTAGACCGAATCTAACAAGAAAAATGATGGAAACTATAATATATTGTTATTGTATGTAGATGACATGCTTGTTGCAGGTTCTAACATGCAGGAAATAAATGTGCTCAAAAGAAAATTGGAAAACTCATTTGCAATGAAGGATTTGGGTGTTGCAAAACAAATCCTTGGTATGAGAATAACTAGAGATAGGAAGAATCTCAAATTAACATTGTCTCAGAGTGAGTACATACAAAAGGTGTTCAAAAGGTTTAATATGCAGAATGCAAAACTAGTTAGTATACCTTTGGCTATCCATTTCAAACTAAGCAAGGAAATGTGTCCCAATAATTAGGAAGAAATGGCTGATATGTCTAAAGTTCCATATGCATCAGTAGTTGGAAGCTTAATGTATGCAATGGTTTGCACAAGGCCTGATATTGCACATGCAGTGGGAGTTGTAAGTAGATACATGAACAATCTAGGAAAAGAACATTGGATGGTAGTGAAGTGGATTCTCAGGTATTTCAGAGGTGCCACAAATCAAACATTATGCTTTGGTGGTTCAAACATTTCTTGAAAGGGATATGTTGGTGCAGATATGGTGAGTGATAGAGGTAACAAGAGGAGCACCACAGGGTACATGTTTACTATAGGTGGAACAACTGTTAGTGGGTCTCAAAACTGCAAAGTGTTGTTGCACTCTCAATAACGAAAGCAGAGTATGATGTTGCTACAAAGGCTAGTAAAGAAATGATTTGGTTACAAAGGTTTCTGGATGAATTGGGTAAGAAGCAGGAGTTGGGCAGGTTATACAATGACAACCAGAGTGCCATACATATTGAAAAGAACTTTTCATTTCATTCCAAGACTAAACATATACAGCTCAAGTACCATTTCATATGGTCAACATTGGAAGATGTACAATTGAAGCTGGAAAAGATACACAATAGTAAGAATCTTGCAGATATGTTAACAAAAGTTGTAACTAGGGAGAAATTGAGAGTCTTCTTAGTTTCAATTGGGCTTCAAGTATTATGAAGAAGATGAGAAATAACCAGGTCCAGAGTGGAGTCATTGTCCAACAAATGAAGCAGCAGTGGAGTTGCTATAATTAGTCTCCAAGTGGGATATTGTTGGGTGTGGAGCTTGATTATCTTCTTTATTTAGAGGTATCACCACTTTGGACCCCAATTCTTAATGGGGCGGAAATGCCACCCATAATATTTGTGCTACAGGGGGGTCTAGGGGGGGCAACTACGACCTTTGGGAGCCCCCCCAACGGGGGATCAGGGACAGCGCCTCCAAAGCTAAAAATAGATGCAAAATTGCCTTGTAAAATGTTGTAATTTTGTAGTCAATCTGGGCCATTCATTAGGCGGAGATCTGACAGTAGAAGTTATGTTTAATTTAGGGTTTTTTGACCTAGAAGGCAACCCATCACTATATATGAGGGAATTGTATTGCGTTTATGTAGATCTGTATTCTGAGTGAGAAAGAGAGAGGAGATTGTGTGAGAGCGATGAGGGAATTAAAATAGATTTGCTGTAGTTTGTATCTCTTCAGTTTGCTAGATAATATAAAAGGAAGGGCTCACTGTTTCTCCGTGGACGTAGCCCAAATTGGGTGAACCACGTATATCTGTGTCTCTCTTGTTTTATGTGTTTTATGTGTTTGTATTTCTGCAATATATTTTATGTGTTCCATTTATTTGTAATATGTATAATTTTCTAACACCAAAGTGGTTTTGATGCTGTCCTATGTGTTTACTCCCTCAACCTAAAAAATACAGAACACCAACATAGTGGCGACCATACTGGGGAGAGCCCAGAAAAGTGTATCAACTTCCAGATTTGATTATTGATGGTGGAGAGTGATCAGACACAAGAAGGTTGTATCATTCACCTAGCGACTCCACGTTCAAATTATCTAGAGCTTCAAAGTTTTTAGTGTGACTCCACTGTTAAAGAGTCCATATTTGTAGAAATCTCATGGCAACTCCACTGCAAGTTGATCAGATTTCTTGCTAAACAAGATGACAGGTTATGTGGCAAATCCTATGTTTTGTGAAGTTTTAGAAGAAGTTAGGGATGAATTAGTTGATTTTCAAATTGAAGAATATTTTTTAACGACTGTGTTTTGTTGTTTGAAATTAAGCAAAATTTATCCTGAAAGTAAAGTTTGTTTTCTTGAGTTAGCTTTTGAAAGATTCGAGAAGGATATTGAACTTTTGGATTATCAGATTTAGTCTTGTAATTTCCGATATCCTAAACGATTCTTGGAAAATCCTCCTTCCCTAAAACAAGAAGAGATTGTATTGCCATTTGATTTGCAGATTGCTGAGAATTATGTTTTCAAGTACAATACTGAAACTGAATAGTGGGAATCAGGGTTTAACCTTGAGAATACAGATGATGAAATCTTCCATGCTCAATCGGTCAATCAAGGCTTGCAAGGTAAACTAATTAATCATCCCTTTGTGGATCCTATAGCAAACTACATGGAGGTTCTTTTAAGCTCAAGTGTTTAATCATGTTTTCATGACCAGATCCAACAAGAGTTGCCATTGCACTATACAACTTTGATTTTATGGATAAAAATTCAAGCTGTCCTTTTGATTGTACTAAAAAGCAGTCAAGCAACCCACTTGTTTCAGTAGCTACTTGACCGGTTTCATTGGCATTTTTGTATTATTTTATTCAGCATAATTTTCAACAGTGTAGAGTAGGTAGCAGTGTGAAAATAAGCTCAACACTCTGAGCATCTTTTTCAAGCATTATTGTCAATTTCAGTTTTAGATATCAATGCAACTTTCAGTTTAGTGTGTATTTCAGATTTTAGTTTGCAGAATGGGTTTGATTTCAGTTTGAAAATTTTTAGTCACAAAGATTTTATGGTAGAACAAGTTGCAAGTTTTGGGATCAGCCCAATGGATCAGGTTACTAGGCTACGATGTTTTTGACATTTCAACAGGAAATGCTATGCCTAGATGAAGCTGTTAGAGTCCTATAATTTTTATAGTATTGCTTGATTATAGTTGATGATGATTATATTTCAGATGTTGTAAATAATATTCCATGTTGTAAATTATTTCCAAAAGGTCAAAATCTTAAGAAAATAAAACAAATATGCTTGCAAGTCGAAATGCAACATTAGAGAATAATTAAGTGTGTTTAGATTAAATTAATCACATCATTTAAATGTGATTAAATAAATTGTAATAAGGTGCATATGGACAAAGTTGTTCTGTCTTATATGGTTAAAGCGCTGTCAGAGCATCGGGATTCCCTACTTATCTCAATCAATGACTCATATCTTTTTTTGGCCGCCTTCTCCATTCTACCTTTACTACCGAGGAGGGGGGAGGGTTCGAAAAGGCAGTTTCTCTCGCAGGGCCCCATCCATACATGGCGCCTTCCACACATTTCGCACCCCCCACCACCCCCCTGACTGATACCACTTACCACATTATACCCCCTCCAAAATCCGCAAACCTTATCCCCATTTCCTACTAGATCTTCCCGCGTGCTCCCCTCCACATCATCCCCGCCTCCATGTCACGTCACAACTACATGTCATATGTTCGTTTCATGGTCAGTTAAAAATATGTTTTTTTATATACAACACAGTCGTTTAAAACATGATTTACAACAACTGAGAATGAATTTTCAAAACATGAAAGAGGTTTTTAGTTTCTAACATCCTCATGCATAAAAACCTCTCTTATTTTTGTAACAACTATTATGCTTTGGGATATTCAGATGAATCTTTGTAGGCATGTTTTCCTGAAATTTCCTGTTTTTAGATAGTGTTTTCAAATGTGGTTTCTGAGCAGGTGGAAATGAATTTTCAAAAATGAAAGAGGTTTTTGTTTTCAACATCATCATTTACAAAAACCATTCTCCGTTTTCTAACATATATTAGGGTTTGGGATATACAAAGGTATTACAGGACCTTATTTTTCAAAATTTCGGGAGGAATAAGCTCAAAGATAGTTAGTGACTTGGATGCCACCTGATCAAATAAGAGTTGCAATCAATTTCGAATTGCTCTTCTTTGTCAGCAGAAATACACAAAGATAGTGCCAAGTAGATTCATTAGTTTTGAATGTCCTAAATTTTAGTTCTATTTGTGTAACACAGTTTGATTTATTTGTAAACAAATCTTGATATTTTTTCAAGATATTTTATCTTAGAATTTGTATAAATACTTCATCATTTGAAGTAAGAGATGTTGATTTCTGAATGTATTTTCCTCTTCCTATTGTAATTTTCAAAGTGGCTGGAGCATCAACAATACATGGACCTTTTCACAGGATTCATGTGGTGTACTAAATGGTGATGTGTTTCTTCAGTTTATTTGTTTAAACATTGTTTTTCTTTCTCTATTATTCTAAAATCTTAATTACTTAATAGAAACTGTGATGAATAGGATTTGTTATTTAGAGCACCCTATTTTGACTGTTAGTAGTTTTCATGTTTTCTGCTGAAGTCAAATTAAGGAATTCTTATTTGCTCCTTAATTTATACTAACCCTTACATTTCTGCTATTTCACAATCCATTTAATATTCTGAAAGATCCAAATAGTACAACCTAGCCCGCCCCGTGAAACTCGTCTAAAATTTTATGCCAAATCCAGTTTAATCTATAGACTCCATAGCCCATTGGAATTATGACAGTTTAATCAACCAAACAATCAAAACAAAACAACAGTACAATCATAACTAGCTTAAAATTTACATAAAAACAAAGCTACATTTTACAGAGAGATCCCTCCCTGAAGATGGCAGGGCTAGATCCCAACTTCCAAAGTGGTTTTGATGTTGTCCTATGTGTTTACTCTGTCAACCTCAAAAACACATAACGAAAATAGGTTGTACGCTTCCTCCTTTATTCTATTAATATACAACTGTTGGTTCATTTTTCATAAATGTGTGTGTTCATGTATCATTTATCTTAACACTCCTTGATTTGTTAAGTAGGTTACATTTGATTATGATATTTGTATTTGCATTCTCTGTTGTGTCTTGATTTATTGTGCAGGTGTTTAAATGATGTGAGCAACAAGGGTGAGCCCATGATGCAAGTGACTCAAGGTCATCAACAAAGGAGGACATGATAACATCAGAACGAGTTAGGCCATCTTCTTTGTCTCTCATTTCAATAGTAATTTAGGAAAGTGTCCAATAGATTGTCACATAGGTTGCTAGACCCACTCATTGGGATATCGGGATCGTCTTCGTCTGTAGAGAGGATTTCCTAGACAAAAAAATGGAGACTCCGTTGGGGAATCTATAACCCTTTTCATCCATCCCTTCAATCAGATCCTTTGACTAGTTAGACCAGTTGTCGATTTATTGGTTTGTTTGCATTAGTCTAGGTTTATACCATCACTGATTATTGACTTAGAGTGCTAATTCTGGATTGTTTCTTGGAATCCTTTTTGTTTTTTCCCATATTCCTCGCTCATCACGGGTTTAGCTCTAATAATCACGATAGCATCATGATTTTTTACCTGTACAGTCGCAATGGAATAAATTTTCTTTACTGTCTCGTTGCATTGAAATCATCACTACTTTTGCTATACAAAGTAGTGCTGGTGACCCCAACCATCATAGGTTTGGCTATGCAAAGTAGTGATGATAACCCAATAATCATGGGTTTGGGTATATAAAGTAGAGATGATCCTTGAATGTGAGAATTTTTAAGGTTTCTTCGTTAGAATCCAGTGTGTCTTGGCCCCTAAGGTCTTTTATTATCCTTTATGCTTGGATTTGTCAGTTTTGGATTGATTGTCTTGATTAATGTGAAAAATTTGTCTCATTGGCTTTGAAGTGAAATCCGATTCAGTTCTAGGGTTTCTAGTCAATTGGTCATCACTTGCTGCTTGTTGGTGTCATTGAGATGTTTGTTTTGTTGATTGATTGAGTGTTGTTTTCTGTGGAAATAATTGAAACCATCGTTTTGCATTTGTTTTAGCTTGTATTTCAAAATTTACTTTTCGTGAAAATGCATTAGATTAGTTGTATTGAAAAGTTATTTTTTGAGATTCATCATTGAAAATCGATCACAATTTTTGTTTTTGAAAGCTAAAGATTGTATTACGTGCATCAAATCATTCAAAACGAAAGAAAAACATAATTCATATAAATGCATCTTAGTAAAGTCAAAATCATTTTGCTTTTGAAAAGTTGCATTTAGGATAGTGAAAAGTGAAAATCATTTTTACTTTTAGCATTGCATTTGGAAGATGAAAATGAAAGTTAGTGGAAGGCATTTTGCACGATGCATTTTGTTGATACATTATTGATGAAATTTATTTCCTTGATTAGTCTAGCTTTCATAGAAACGAAAATTTTTCCTTTTCTCATATAGTTGCATCTTGGGTGTCCAGGTGACATCGTTTCGAGCCTTAAAGCTCAAACTTAATTGAAGATAAACTTAAAATTTACCTCAATTAACCTAAGGAGCATGTGTCACTTAATGCAAATATCTAGAGCTCTAGGCTATATACATGTTCCATCATCTTTAAACATAGCAGTTGTTGTTAACATCTTGCAGTGTATCCTGGGGTCAAATCCTGTCCCAATATGGAAGTATATAGAAGGTTCTCTAGTACTTTCGGGTATATCGGAGGCACTTCAGTATAATAAGTATATAGGGATGCTCTCATTGAACGGTTTTGCATTAGACAATGCTAACACAAACTTGTGCTTCCTATACTGTCGCGTATATATTAGGAGACCCCATTAGGTTGCTATCCTTTAACCACAAGTAACTGAGTCAACTGCCTTGTAAACGTGATACACCAAACACAACATTCAGGGAGATTGGCCGCTGCACATTAAGTCCTTGGTTTAGACTAAAGTGTATATAGTGGTTCATGGATACTTGGTAAACCCTCTTGCCTAGATTACCCCTTTTTGATTTATTTTGTTAAAGTTCTTAAATCAATTAATTGATCATGGAAAATCATCCTTCCTATGGAAATACTCCTTAGTATATCTTAGGTTATTACCATTGGGAACATTTCCTGAGTTACTAGTCAAGGAAACCCATTTGATGGGAATCCTATTCCTTTTCCTTCTTTCTGAAAAACTCATGCTCCTTATATGGAAACATTATCCCTTCCTGGATCAACCATTGGTTTGCCAGTTTGGTTATTTTCGACCTCAGTTATTTCGAGTGTCAAAAATGCTTTTCAACCAAGTTGTTCTCCACCTGAACAACATCAACCTCATGTTGATCCTATAGTTGACACCTTATCTTCTTCACCTATTCTTCATCCCGTTCTTCCTCTTAGCGTAGTGAAAGTCTGGATTCTAGTAATGAGGAAGCTAAGAAGAAGAAGAAGAGGACGAAGAAGAAGAAACCAAATAAGCAAGGGGGAAACCAAACAACTATTGTTATTGATGCAACTAATGAAGAAAAATCTTCCAACCAGCCTTGGGAAGTGAAATTCCCTTGCATGTTATGTAGGGGTGACCACCTTCTTCGGGGCTGTCTTGGTATTCTCAAGGTCTTAGAAGTGTGGTTTGCATGTTCACATCGACCTTTTCCATGGCGATCATGCTGGTGACAAACCCTCAACTAGTGATAGTAAAGCTCACGGGAAAAAGGGAAAGGTCAAATTTCCCTATGAGTTGTGTGAAGGTAATCATCCCATTAACCTTTTTCCTCTTATGGATGAAGCTTCCAAAGAGTTGGAAAACTGTTATACGAGAATAGTGTCCACACGGATGCTGCTATTCCCACTAAGATGGGTGGCTATCTTAGAAATAAACAATCAAAGTCTACTGTTGATTCCTTTTATGAAAATAGATGAGAGGAGAACCAAGAGGGCCAACCTGAGTCTTACGCTCGATTCCCTCTCTTTCTTGATAAAGTTTTGTCGCTCGCTCTTTGTCTGCTCAGCTTCAAAAGGACCTGTAGAATCACAGCAGCATACTATTATGCAAGAAACAAGGATCTAAATTCATAAATAATGCAGGATCAGATGTACATTAACCATATACAAGCATATATAAACAAGTACACCAGGATATGGAAGGAAGCAAGAATAGCTTTATTCAGATAAAAAGTAGCAAGAGGATTGCAACCATGAGCAGCTCTGACCCAGCATCATCCTCCAGCTAAGAAGCCCTTCTTTCACCTCAAGCAAAGAAAAATCACCCAACACTGTGAATGTACACCAAAATACCAACAACACTTCTCTATAGGTTACAAAATTCCAGCTTTTGGATCTCTGTGATGAGGGATCCATATATAGATGATTGCAGAGAGGTGAGTCATCTTTTGGGATCTTGATTAGTGTCTTCTCTCTGATAGTTCCTGCTTCCACTTGGAGGATGAAGATCTCTTACTCATCCCTGGTCGAAAATGGAGTGGCAAGTGTCAGAGGGGAAGCTTTTGGAAGTTTCCATGATCTTCCACCTCGAATTTTGGTCCCTGCCATTTGTCCATTCCCGACCATCACACCCTACAGAGGAGAAAAACAGTGTGCATCGCACCCTGTACATTGGGAAGGTGATATGCATCGCACCCTCTGCATGGAGCTTTCAGTATGGTCCAGTTTTGACCATTTATGAGCAGTTTTCAGTGGAGAAATTTTGGGAGATGATGTAATCAGTTGACCTTGCTCCTTTAGGCAGTGAAGCAACACTTTTAGGGACTTAGGAGCCCTCAATTTACAGACATTTATGATTGAGGTT
The DNA here is from genome assembly GCA_000404065.3 of Pinus taeda. Classification (NCBI taxonomy): domain Eukaryota; kingdom Viridiplantae; phylum Streptophyta; class Pinopsida; order Pinales; family Pinaceae; genus Pinus; species Pinus taeda. The sequence continues at coordinate 372 of APFE031296276.1, read as the reverse complement.
GAAGTGCCCAAAAATGTCTATAACAATTGCCCCCTAAAGCATGAGGTCGTTAATCTTTCTGATGTCGGGTCAAATGCTTTACTATGAGGATTTGAAGTTTTTCCGAGCTGGGAGGTGACCTGTAATAAGATACAATGCAATACATTATTTTGACAACATTTTTTCATGATCTAGCTGAGGCGAGCATTCCCATGCTCAGCTTTATAAATTCATTTTCATGTACATAGGATAGACAATCGTCTGTGTGACAGACTGATGATATGGACACATCATCCTTATATTTGGATGATCATCTGTTCGGAAATTATGTACACTTGATGTTTTTATATTCTTGAATATATCGCAGCCTAGATGGATGAAACTAGATCCAGG
>APFE031296273.1:87820-129534 GCA_000404065.3 Pinus taeda | reverse complement strand
AATCCAACCATATCTTGTAATGCATTGGAAGAAATTACCACTCAAACTATCAAGATAGAAGGACATATCAAGAAGAAAAAGATTCAAGCAGTGAAAGATCACATTGAGCATCAACAACAAGTTCTCCAACTTTTAAAGGATAATGCCACTTTCGTGCAGAATCAAATGAAACAATAGGCAGATCAACATCCTAGCGAAAGAAGTTTTGATGTAGGCGATTGGGTACTTTTATGGCTACATCTCAAGAAAGCTATTTATGAGAAGGAAATGTTGGAAATACTACATGCACTTAAGAAATGGAAACCTTACCTAATGGGAAGACACTTCAAGGTAAAAATGGATCATGATAGTCTTAAATAATTTTTAGAACAAAGATTATATTTAGAATAACGGAAAAAATGGGTCACAAATATGTTAGGTTATGACTTTGAAATCATCTACATAAAAGGGAAGAAAAATGTTGTTGCAGATACACTCTTAAGAAAGGATGAGGATGTGGAAGCAATGTTTTGTGCCATTTCTATTATCCAACTAGATTGGATAAATGAAGCAAGGGATGAATAGAAGAAGGATGAAGAAGTGTGGCCACTCATTCAAAAGTTGCACGAAATCTCAGTTCAAACAATATTGCTAGAACTTGACAAGGAAGGAAAAATCATATTGGAACCTAGAGCAGTCACAGAAACAAGAACCCGAGAGCTATGAAATCGATCAATTTTAGAGTATCTCACAAAGTGGAAGAACTTACCCTCTGAATATTCCACATAGGAGGACAAGAATTTTATACAGAAGCATCAAGAACTACTCAAGTGTTGAGGACAACACTTTTTAAAGGAGAGGGGCATGTTAGGTCCCTATACTACTAGTGCAATCCCTTATTGTTATTAGTACAACCCCCTTATTATATTGTTGTGCCCATGTAGTCCCCATATTGTTATTATTGTGCCCCATAGAAGCCCACTATTGTTATTATTGTGCCCTTACATTATTATTTTTATGTCAGCTTTGATTATATTTTGACCCCTTAGACTCCTATATATAGAGAGGAGGTTTTGTCATTTGTATCATCTAAGAATTGTTCATTTGTGTAATGTAAAGGAGGTTGCCCCTCGAAGAGGCTTATTTCTAAGGCATTGATCTATCTTTTCTATATTTTTGTGAGCTGGTTTCATAACACCAGTGGTGATCTCCTGCAATGTACTCAAGGCCCAATGATACATGTGCCCCATCCTGCGGTGCCAAATATCACACAACTTTGAACTGCTAGATCTGTTGTCGGTCCTGTCTCGAGTGCTGCTACTCAATGCCATCAGGGGCTAGAATGAGAACTTGTACATCTTGGCATGGCGCACACCAATCTCTCTAGTTGAAGAAGCTAGAGTTCCCTTAAGACATATAAGCACCTGCCCTCTCCTGAACAACACATCATACCCTCTATCCTCAAGTGTCGAGATAGATATTAGGTATTCTTCTTTCCAGGCACATATAGAACATCTGACACATTCAAGGGAAATTTAGGTCCCCTATCAAATGTCAATGCCCCCACACTGATTGCTCTAACAATGTTGTCACTGGCAAGTACTACCTCCATATCAGTATCACCCTTTGAAATCTCTGAGAAGTACTCTTTGACTCTTGTCATGTGGACAGAAGCACCAATGTCAACATACCAAATGCTAGAAGATGCTCTTCTAGAAGCGAGGAATGCACACTCCCTTTGAACATGTATGGCAGGTGATCCTGCATTAGTGGCTTCACAAGCTATGAACCCAAACTCTCGATCAAACCTCTCTGAGAAGCTCTCTATCTCTACAAGTGTTGCCATGGGTTTTTCTTTCCCTTTCTTGTTCTTCTTCTCTGGACACACAACATCATAGTGTCCCAACTTTTGATAATTCCAACATTTGACTTTGGAATAGTCCTTCTCCTTGTTCTATTTCTTGCCTTTACCTTTTCCTTTGCATCCATTGTTGGAAGCTTGCTTCTTTGCTCTACCCTTCTTACCTCTTTCTAACAATGCCACATTGTCATCCTCCTCCACCTATTTGGCTGCCCCAAGATGGTTCTTTTTAATCAAATTCTAAATGCAATCATCCCACAACCTCTCCCAATCAGGAAGGTTTTCTTGTGCAACAATGTCATCCACAAAATTCTCCCAAGTCTTGGGAAGATCATTTAAGGAAATCTTGTCCAACTCAGTGGGTGCAATGAAATTTTCTTGGCCTTTTATATCTCACACTTAATAAAAAATAGGGCTTGGTGCATTTATCTCCATATTTACACACATAGGACCTTACCCTGCACCACCATTGGGCTAGGCCGAATGATGCACATCCTCCACTAGAACGCGTTTGTGAACCAATATAGGGACCCTGCTCTGGTTCGAAACTTGGTTTACCTATCTAGCAAGGCTTGTGGGTTGTTGTGTCAGGCTCAAGAGTGTATTGGCAGTCCCATTGACTCGATCCCATGTCTTCTCAGTGACAACTGGCATGTCTGCTAATTCCCCTTATTAAAAGAAAAAAGGAAACTCTTCATCAAAACCTTCAGTGTCATAATTTAACTCTTCATCAACATCTTAGGGCTCCACATTATTATATTTTCACATACCCAAGCCCTATGTCACCTTTTATCACTTTGAATATATTTCAAAGTAAAAATTAATGAATTTTACCTTTCATCATGTTGTTGGCCTTTTATATCCCACACTTAATAAAACTAGGGATTGGTGCATTTATCTCCATATTTACACACATATCACCTTACCTTACCAAGCCTATTGGTCTAGGTTAAATAGTGGGCATCCCACATCGAAAGGAGATTTTCAACCAATATTGTGGCTCTACCCAGGTTTTGAAACTTGGTTTACCTATCTAGTGAGGCTTGTGGGTAGTTGCACTAGGCTCATGAGTATAGTGGTAGTACCACTGACTTGATCCCATTGTGGTAGGTCTCCTAATTCTCTTGATTAAAAAAATGAAACTTACCCTACCACATCATCAACTATGTCTCAATCTCAAATCAAGCCAAAGATGTTAATGTCTAAGCCAAGCCCATTTGGAGGAACCAAGCCCAAGCTACAAGTTCACTATGCATTGAAATGCATGGGGCCCAATATCCCATATTAACACTTCATAGTAAATATATTTGATGAATGTGGGCATGGGCTTGTGGAGAAATCAAAGGGTATTAAATTCCATGAAAAGCTAGTTAGAACCTCCATTTGAGGAGTGAGATGGAAGGATTGAGTGCATGCCATTAATGATAGAATAGTAGATCATATCAATAAACATTCCCTTAGGAATAATGTTGATTTTCTCACCAGTTTAGTGCATGAAGTGTTGGTCACAAATGTTAACTAATCAAGAGACATTACAGAGATCATCATGAGAGTGTCATTATTAATCATATCGTGGTAAAATTGATTTAAGAATCAAAACCACATGATTTTATTCAATAATGATATGAACTCCAGTTAACATTGATTCAAATTGGAGTGAGTTCATACACTTGAAGGTGAGAGAAGATGTGGTTTGAGTGCATATACTAAACTTTGTAATTGTAATATTATTGACAAAAGATTCATAATAAGGGATCTCAACATTACCTTTGGTATTAGAGAATAACTTCAATGATAAGAGTGATTTTTCATCATCGCATGAACCAATCCAAAGAATTGTACAAGATGGATCTATAGTATTAACAAATGGAAATCACATAACCTACTATTCGAGAGGATTTAGTGCAATATATTATGTCCAAGTCCCTTTTCCCTACAGAGGTTCGATAAAGGAGCACATAAGCAACAACATCTCATCAAATTCTAGGAAAACTATAGGTTGAAGATATACCCAAAGGAACCATAAATTAGGGTTGTATGCCTTGCAAGAAACTATACTCAAGCGTATTCTAGGAACAATTCCTATCCTTTTCTTATTTAGTTTCATCTTTTTAATAGTCCAATTTTCAAACAAAGGATTGCTAGCAACCAAGTATTCCAGTAGCTTCGTGTCTCAATAGTACTTTGGGGGACTATATTCTTCCAAGGAAGAGATAATTTTCTTCTTTGAAGAATTGAATTGTTTTGATTAAAGGGAAACTATTCTACTTGAGTTTCTTGGGATATTTATCAATCAAACTCTTCATAGCCTTTTTATATTATTATTTTTTTACATCATCGGTTGCTATATTGCTTTTCGAAAACAAAGGGGGGTGGAAACTACTCCCTTGTAGTACATAGGTATTCACCGAGTGAAGCTAGGAAAGAAGGATTTACAACAAAAGGATCCTCCGGGTTCCCGCCACTTGGGATTTGAAATGAAAATGAAGCTGGAATATATCTTGACAAATTGGAGCGCTAAAAGAAGACATTTGCAAAACATTATCTATCAATAATGAAAAGGATGATATGCCTGACTATGATAAATGGAAAGAAGCCTAATGTGCCTGTTTGAAACACCTTGCTGATCCGCACCAAAGGATGAAGAGAAATATGATGTCTCTATTTGTAATACCTATCTGAACCAAGTGAATGAAATAGTTGATAACAGATCCTGATAAAAAGAGGTCGGGAGCGTTGTCGTGGGTCTCTGGTCTTTAAGTGATGCAACTGGAATATGCTACCCGGATGGAGGATCGTTGAAGAGGGGACGTACAAAGGTTCTATAGGAAGGGGAATCATGAGACTTAAGGATTAGACAGGCTCGAAGGAACCGGGTGTTCAGATGAACCAAAAGGGGAAAAGGTAGAATTAAGGGAGAGAACGAGCTAAAATAGGGGAGAAGGTGAGGAAGAGCCTGATACGAGAAAAGGAACAGTTGACTGACTGATAACTCGTGCAAATGAATTGACTGAGTGCGCCCGATCCCTTTGTCTATCTTGGTCACAGTGTGGGATTTATAATTCATCAGATCTTCTATTGTTTTAGGACTTACGAGCTTGTTGCAAAGCTGAATGAGGGAAAATCTTTCCACAGTCATGGCAAATGGTGATAGGTCTCCACTCCATTGCAAACTAGACAACCCTGAGGTCTGGTGCATGCCTTGTTCGCCTGTTTGTCAGCATTTTTGTTTAATCTGTGCAGAATATTATGAAAATGCAGATCTTCCATAGGTTGAGCTAGAATGTCGCAGCGACTTAAAATCTGCTGGAGAAACACATTTATGGAGTCTTTCTTCTAGACCATTGAATTAATAACAACTGTTGAATCTCCGAAGATGAAGGATGCATCTGTACCAAGCTTCCCAAGCTGAATAAGGCCCTGGTATAGGGCCAGTGCTTCTACCCTATTGTTGGATATGTGGCCAAGGCCCCATTCATATGATAAAACAATGTCTCCATTAGTGTTAAGTATCACTCCTCCAGCCCTTGCAACCCCGAGGTTCAACTTTGAAGCTCTGTCGAAAAAAAGACAGTGCCTGTTGCAATTTTGGATCCAAGCAGCAAGCTCATTTTCTTTGAGTCTAATTTTCCAGTTATGAGGGGCAGCATTTTTCCTGTTGCAAGCAGTTCTACCTATCTGCCTGCTGTTGTTTTTGTCCAAGATGTGACCAATAAAGCTTTGTTCTTCCACACTAAGCTCGGTGATGTCTACAGTCCTCTGGTTTTTAGCTGATATGGTTTCAAGGCCGAGACCCTTTGCTTTGCTGCATAAACTTCTGGTATTCGAACCCTTGTCCTTAAAAACTTTTCGATTGTGAGCCAACCAAATACTCCATAACATGGTGTAAGGTAGAATATCCGAAACCCTCTTTGTAATGCTATTCTTCCTTCGCTGCCAGGGGTTATTCTTTTTCCACTTGTGCAGAATTCCTCCTATGTTATCTTGGCTGGTCCACGGAGTCTGATTGTTCTGAGACAAGTTTCCCCAGCATTAAATAGTGAAGGGGAAATCAATAAGTAGGTGGTGGATGGATTCCTCAGCAGCCAAGCAGTTGGGACAGTGAGAGGGGCCGATGATTCCATGCTTTTGCAGGTTTTCGACAGTAAGAGTTTTCCCTTTGAGAAGAGTCATATTTAAAATTTGATTTTTAGAAGGGCCTCAGACTTCTAAATAGCCTTCCAATGATTCCATATTGGCATGGGATGATTGCTGCTACAGAGGAATTGATGGGAAGCCTTAATAGTATAAGCAACTCCAAAAGGGTCACAACTGAATCCATCTGAGGTATTCTTTTTGACAGGAGCTATACTATGCAAGTGAGATTGGAGAGCTGACAAACTATCTTTGAGATCATTGGGTATAACAGGGAAGGACCATCCAGTCCAAAGTAGGGATGAAGGATCCCACTAGGAGATCTGGTCCAAATGATGGATGCTAGTTCTTCAAAAAAAGAAAGGACGGGATTGACTCCAACTTGCATATTAATAGGTTGTTGTCCCATGATTTTGTCCGTTCCAATATTGATGCTAGCTCCTCCCTTAGGAATTTTGGAAGTATTTTGGGCAATTGTAGGAATTGTTTTTTTACATAAGCGCCAGATTTTGGTGGAGTCTCTATTGGGGATGTCTTGATCGAGGAGATGATGCCTTGGAAAATTTAGATATTTAATTTCCAATACCCTTTTCCACCATGCAGAAAGACCAGTTATGAATCTCCAAACCATTTTTCCTCCAAAATCTAAGTTAAGATATTTTGGGGATCTGATGCCAAGGCCACCTCGGTCTTGGGGCTAAATTACTTGCTTCTAGATGATCAAATTAAAGTTCCTTTTGTCTTGCTTCCCTCCTTGCCTTAAAAAATGGCGGAGGATGCCTTCCATTTTGAGATGGAAGGAGGCAGGGGCTTGAAGGAGAGTAAATTGATATAAAGGCAAAGAAGATATACCAGATTTCAGAAGAATGAGGCGACCAGCTGGGTTAAGCCATATTGAACCCCACTGCTGTACTTTCCTTTTTATCTTATCGATTATGGTGTCCCAGACTTCTGCCCTCAATGGCCCTGCACTTACAGGAATGCCCAAATATGAAAAATGAGTCCAGGCATAGTGACATGAGACCCCAAATGTTGCAGCGATATTATGAAGGACCTGTAATGTTGTATTCCAGCCGTAAATACAACTTTTTTTCTGATTGACCAGACCGCAAGAGTAATCCATGAATTTATCCAGAAGAACTTTGAAACGCCTGGCTATTGTGATAGAAGCCCCCCCAATTAGCAAGGTATCGTCTACAAATTGGGAGTGATTTATATTCTTGACTCTATTCCCAAATTTTATTCCAGTTATGAGACGGACCCTTCGATAGAAATCCAATGCTTTTCTAAATGATTCAGCCATTAGAATGAAAATATAAGGTGAGAGAGGGAAACCGTGCCTTAGACCACGGGAGGATTGAAAAGCTTCACCTAGTCTGCCATTTACAAGAGGGGTGATCCATGGCCCGGAGATGCAGGCTTTGATGAGGTTAAGGAAGCTTGCATCAAAACCCATCTTCTTCAATATTACAAAGAGAAAAGAGTGCCTCACCCTATCAAAAGCGTTGGCCAAATCAAGTTTGAGAACAAATCCTTTCTCCTTCCTGGATTGGCTTGAGTGAATGGCTTCTTGTACTAGGAGGATGGAGTCAGTAATATGATGGTTTGCTAAGAACCCCCCTTGGTTTTCAAAGATGAGGGATGGAAGGAAGGGTTTGAGGTGAGAGGCAATGAATTTGGACAGGATTTTGTAGGAGGAATTACAAAGGGAAATAGGGCGGAATCTGGCGAATGAAGAGGGTCAGTTTTCTTTGGGTGTGAGGGCCAGATGGGTGGCATTGGTATACCCCCCTATTTTCCACTTTCTCTGGATCCATTTTAACATTTTTATCAGATCTTTTTTTATGATTCCCTAGAATGTTTGATAGAAACATACGAGAAAGTCATCAGGGCCTGGGGCATTTTCAGGCTGAAAGGCCCATACCGTTCTCGTGACTTCTTCCTCATCAATCTCTCTGGTTAAGATGTCATTTATTTGCTTACCTATCCCTGCAGGCAAATGTTGCAATAGCTCAGTATAATCCTCATGTTCTTTAGTTTCAGTTAGGAGGTCTCGAAAATGCTCTGTTCCTGTCCTCCGGATGGTGTCCTGGCTTACTTGCCTATTACCTTCAGCATCTGTTATGGAGCTTACGTTGTTCCTTACCTTTCCAGTTGTTGTTTGTTTATGAAAAAAAGCTGAGTTCCTATCTGCTTCCTGCAGCCACAATTGCCTTGGTTTCAACCTCCATTTTAACTCCTCTTCTCTCTTAACTTGGCACAATTGTGAATAGAGGTCACTTTCCTGTTGTTTACTTTCTGGGGAGAGGCCAAATTCCTCAATCACTCTTTGTGTGTTGTTGAGGTTTTTTTAAGCTCCTTTTTTACCTCTTCAGGTTCTTTGTAGCTCGATTTGGCCGATTCTTTAATTTCCTGTTTGGTTTTTCTTAATTTATACTCCCATGTGAATCCAGGGGACCCTTCGACATGCTGTCTCCATGTACCGAGGATGATTTCAGCCACTCCTGGGATGTCGTTACATAGGGAACTATACCTGAAGGAAATAGGCTCGAGATTGCTGTGATTTTCCAGCGTTAGCATGACAGGGAAATGGTCAGAGACAAGGCATGTCAAAACACTGGCATATCCAACAGAGAATGTAGAAAGGAGTGAAACGTTGATTAAGATTCTGTCTAATCTCTCCATAATATTACTTGCGTCAATTCTGCGATTGCTCCATGTGTAACGCTGGTTTTTGGGTACAATGTCCACAAGATCGGATTCTTGCATGATGTTTTCCAGATGTGTTCTATAGGGGTCAGAAGTGAAACTGCCGCCTCTCTTTTCATTGGCATGGAGGATAAGGTTGAAGTCACCTCCCAAAATAATGTTGGAACTCCCTTCTTCATCGATGCTGGGCTTTAGATCGTGCCAACAACAATCCTTATCTTTGTAGTGATTGGGCACTTAAATATTGTAAATGACTACAGTTTGCCTATCTTCGTTGTTTTCCAAGACTGTTTTGATCCAATGTTTATTGATGGTTGCCGAATTACAGTTCCATATATTCTGGTTCCAGATAGTGGCTATTCCTCCTGAAGCTCCTCTTGCTTCACTGATACTTCCTTTATACTGATTATGCTGTTCTATGATACTGTTCATTTCCCTCTGATCTTGCCTTTTTTCTTGCAGTAAAATGATTCCAGGTTTCTCTTGGTGAATGAGATCTCTCACGGCTGCTATCTTGGAGGGGTGCCCAAATCCCCTACTATTCCAAGACAATATATTTATCATTGTAAATGTTAAATCCAGGGTGGTGCTTGCCCCCTTTGTTCCTTGTTGTCTGTATCTTTGTCATGCTGACCCAGGATGAAGGATTCTATGTGTGTCTGAGTTCCCATAGCAATATCTTTCTGTGTGTTCTCATCTCGATGCTACTTAGCAGATTTCCTACCCGGTCCAGGCTTCTTGAAGGTTTCACTAGATCCTCTGTGTTCTTTGGAAGAGCTCCTGGTGATTCTGTTTAAGGGAGGATCTAAAGGGGGATGAGAGGAGATGATCAGGGGCAAGGTGGATTTGGAAGAGGATTGGGGGAGGCTTTCATGAGAGGGGAGGTCTAGGGGTTGGCTTGCAGGGAGAGAAAGGATAGAGAATGGATTAGATGAAGGAGGCGGAGGAGGGGAGCGGGCGGGGAGGGGAGATTTGGAGGGAGCAGGAGAAGAGGGGGAAGGATGACCTACTGCAGAGGCCGATGGATCAGCTTCAGAGGTACCTTTAGCCAGGGAGGCCGATTTCTTTTTTTTAACCACTTCCCATTGTTCCTCTTGAAGACCGTTTTCTACATTAATAAGCTTAGTACATCGATTTGCAATGTGGTCGTGTTCATGACATACCTTACACTTGAACGGGATTTGCTCGTAGTCCAGCTGCTGAATATGGCTCCAGTCGTCCACTTTGAGCTTGATGGCTTCCGGGAGGCCTTTTCCGAGATCCACTTCAACACAAATCCGGGCATAGGCTTGCATGTTGTCTTTTGGCTCGCTTCGATCTATATATTTACCAACTACATTCCCAATGTCTCAGACTGAATCATCCCCCCAACAGTGAAGGGGAAGATGAGGGAGCCCGACCCAGACTAGGACAGCACTGGGGACATCAAGCTCAGGATCAAAATCAGGGGTCCATTTGTTGAGATACAGGCCCCTGGAATCCATGAAATAGGGTCCATTCCAGAAATTAAATCCTTGTCTTCTTTGGATTCAAAGTGAAATGTGAAGTACCCTTTCCCGTAGAATCTGATGGATATCTTCCATTGTACTTTATCAGACCAGTTTCTCTCAACCCATCTCTGGATGGTTTTCGAGGAAGGCCAGGAACCCGTAAAGTGACCGATGAGTCCTTTTTCTACCAACGAAAGAGCGGCCAAGAGAGGTAGGGTAGGAGGCAAAAGAACTTCTTGAAGACCATCTAATTTCTTGACAAATTTTGAGACAACAGGATGAGGGCGCTGAGGCGGTAGTGAATTTACCAAATTGGAGAATGCTTTTTTGGTGTCAACCCCTTCCGGTGGAGCCTCCAGGGGACCATGGTCAATGAACGTAAGGCAAAAAGCCGATCTGATGCACAGCAGAAACCCTAGGCAGCGTGCGCAGTAGGATTTTTTCTTTTCTAAAAATAAATCTGATGTTTGGGCTCTTAAAAAAAAATAGCCATTTTATATTATAAATATTAAGGTGCACACTTATTAAAACTCTATTTGATGTAGCATGTGATTGAATCCCCCTTAAAATAGAATGATGTAAGAGATAAGGATTTTAAATTAGTAGTTAGACAATACCTTCGATGAGGATCAAGCTCCTTATATGCTCAAAATCTCTTGGATGTACTTTTGGATCTATGATGTCTCAAGATATCTTAAAGGCCCAACCCTTACCTTAGCTTGGGAAATATATCATAGTTAATATTATGAAATAAGATCCATAGGGTCTTTGTTTTTAGGTTTAATTTTAAAGCCTCTAATAATGTTTCTTAGTATTAAGCCCTTGTCCTCAATCTTTCACTCCCCTCAACCTTGGCCTTTTTAATAAAGGCATTCTTCAACTTAAAATAGCATCACAACTCTTCAAATTTCTTTATGAAGACTAGTCCAATCATGTATAGCTAAGTGTTACATATCAACAAACAGGAATATAATAATGTGCTCATTCCTTAATTTATAGTTCACATGTACTATTTCATTAAATTTCTTAGATTTTATTAATTAGTAGAGTAATATTAATGTAGAGTTAGATAGGGTCCAGGTTAGGGTTTTGTAGAAACCACCTATTAGTTTCATAATTGAATTTGTCTTCTCCAAGGTGCCTTTAGCTACCATCCTACACAACAAAACACAAGAGGAAATAAAGAGAAGGTAGCGAGAGAGGTACACTAAGAGCTTCATTCATTGCTTTCATTTCCATTTAATTTATTTCTCTATGACTTAACAACAATTTTTGATAGCAAGATGTCTTCCAAGGGTGTAATAAATGTGAGGGATTGGGCCTTCCTTTTGATTTGAAGGTAATTTTTTTTTTTTAGTTATTTGGGTTTTACTAAGCACTAACAAGTAAAACATTTATGGAGGCGATGCAACTTTTAGATCAAATGAATCAATCCACTTGAAGTCAAGAGTTTGGTGTTCCTAGTATTGCTTTCTTTACCATCCATAGCATGTTCTTTTATGGTCCCTAAAAACATCAGGACACATTTTAAAAAATTACATTTCAACCATTTATAGGGTGCTAAAAGATACATTTTATGATATATAATGTATTGTGTGGCATATCTATTTAGATGTTGATATTCTGTTCATGCTTTTCTATATTCTATTTTTCCGCATTCAATCATCTTGCTTTCATTTTCTTTGTTCTTTAAAAAACTGTTTTCATGCAACAGTTAAAAAAGAAAAATATTAGTATTTCTTTATTTTATCTTTTAGCGTTAAAGTTTTCATTTTTCTTTAGTTTTAGATTTTCTTCTAGGATCTCTAATTTCGTTTATTTCTTAGTTAAATTTTAATTATTGTTCTTCTCTCTCTTATGTTTTACATGTTACCATAAATATAAGATTCATAGTTCTTTTTTTAGTTTAGTATTTTGGTTACTTTTTAAGTATACATATAAAATAAAGAAAAATCTTACTAAAGAGCCCAATATTAAGAAGGTTGGATGCACATTTTTTTTTCTATTTCACTAGTTTCTAATTTTAGTTAGGTTGCATATTAGTTGATCCAAAATGGATCCAAAATAACCTCCACCCAAACTTTGTAATAGAAATTAATTTTGGCACGGTTTGAATCAACAATTAGATTGAACACAAAAGGACAAAGGCTTCATGATAGTGAAATGAGTCACCTTTGATGATTGATCTTTTAACAAACCATGTTAGTATGTTAAAATATATTAAAATCTCATTTGAAAATGCATAACTCACCCTTTATAATAATTTCCTTAGCAAGAATCATATCACATTGAATATTGGTTTTCCCATTTGAATTCCAAGGTAGAAATATCTATGTTTGTGTGTGATTTAGTACTTTACATGCTTAATTTGTTTTAGTGGAAATTCCTTTAAACACCTCCCAACAATTAGATCAATTTCTTCTTGGAAGTTTCTCGTAATACCGCATTTGTAGAATGTTATTTAAGAACCTCTAGCATTAACATATGTCCATTTTCTGCAACATTTGTATAATTTAGTTGCTTATTGGGTCATTGGTTCTATATTCTACAATGTATTACCTTTAATGAATTTGCTAGGGAGTTGTAACATTTGGCGTGTGAAATTTGTCGGCTTTGTTTTTTGTCATACCACATTTGTATAATGCTATGTAAAAACCTCCAACATTAACATATGTCCATTTTCTACAACACTATTACTATTTTCTTATTGGATCATCGATCTTGTACTCTAAAATGTATTATCTTTAACTAATTTGTTAGGGAGTTGTTGGGGAAGCCATTTACCATCAACAATAATGGTTAAAAAAGGGAAAAAATGATGATGAATAAGTTGCCCTCCGATTAATGTCAAAATTCACTCCAAAAATAATATAAGGTAATCTGGAATATGAATAGTGGTGGGATAATCAGGACAAAGGATAAAGACTGCATCGCTTGGTGGGGTATGGGAGGCAGGAAAAATGTTTTGGTCAAAGATATATATTTTTCAATTGAAGAACGCCATGATAATACCGAGAAAATATTTCCAACTGCATTCTGGAAATCTGGATGCCCATTAAAAATAATTCTATTCTCGTGGCTTGTATTCTATAACAAAAACCTCACATGGAACAATCTACAAAAAGGGAATTGGCACGGCCCCGCTATCTACTCAATCTGTCTATCTGATACAGAGGACAATATGCATATATTTCTTAACTGCACCCCCACACAGGACCTTTGGAAGAAGCTGGTTTCACACTTCGGTTTCATCGACAAACCCCATACATCCATTATGGAAGCTTTTGAATGGTGGGGCTCCCAGAAAGTAATATGGAGACCTATTCCCCTTATAGTGTGCTACTTTGTTTGGAAATGGCGGAATAGGGTGATTTTTCAAAACAGCAAGGAGGATTTCAAGCTTACATATGATAAGATAATCCCCTATTACCTCTCTATCCTCCCTTATATTCCCCAACCAATGAAACAAAAATCTAATGCGACTGCCCCTTCTCAGTTAATTTATATGAGGGATCACTTTGATGGAGCTGCAAAAGACAGTTTATGTGCATGCGGAATATACATCAACATGGTCAAAGACCAACACTTTCCAATTTTTTGGAATGGTGGCCCACGGACAGGCAACAAAGCGGAGGCCATGGCATTATATGGTCTCCTTATTTTTTTTCTCCTTTTTGAATACTGGCCCAATACAAATCTTCGGCAACTCAAAAATCATCATCGAGCATGTGACTGGAAAACATTCAATAAAAATGCCAATCTTTCCGGATGGATGCATAGGATATCATCTATTTGGAAGACTTCCCTTTTCTCCATTTCACACGTAAAACGCTCACAGAATATGATTGCTGGTGTGCTATCTAAGAGGGGCTTGTAGACTCAATGTAGAAGATGGTATCTGAGCATCACTGTGGGATCTATCACGCATCAAATTCAACCATTCTCCATGCCAGGTATATAGGAATACTTAACTATCCTGGTATGTATCATGAACCCGTCTTTCAATCATCGTCTTACGCACAAGTATCATGTATTAGTTTTCTTATCCTCTGTAAGGGTCTAATCTCTCTATCAGTCAAGTTATTAGATCTATCAGTAAAACAGACATGGTTGACAGATTAACATTTTATATAGATGCATATATGGTACCCTTTTGTAATATGGCTGGAAATATTGTCAATATCTCCTCTTCACCTTTCTGTACATGATGATTATCATAATTATAAAAATATAAATCTTCTGAAAAAAAAACTTAGGCAATTCCATCTACCCAAAAAATGTTCTGAAACTTGGAGGCAAGAACCACCTAAGTGTTGTGAGAAATTCAAGGGTTGTGAAACATAATGATGATATAATTTTACACTTTTAAAAATGAAAACAACGCGAAATCTTTATTTTTCTTTTAGTGGATGTCATTAATAAAAGCTAAAAGCCAAAGGTGAGATCAAAAGTGCCCATTCAAGGCCAACACAAATTAGTTAATATAATAGGATAATTGTAATTGGTTTAATGGTGAGTATAAAGATGGGGAGGGAAGCATGCATCCCAAGCCTCCTCCTACCACTCATTTAGGAAGTATAAGAAAATAATAATTAGATGTTATATTCGAAAGGTAATATAATAAGAATAATTATATTAAGCATAGTAAAATAATAATTAGATACGATATTAGACAAGTAATATAATATACATAATTATATTTTGGTTGAATAATATAAGTTGATAATTCCTTCACCATATTGGAAAGGTTGATTGTACAAATAAATCATTCCATATTAGATAGGGTGTAATCAATAATGGTTATGAAAGTGTTAATGCAAGTGCCATGGTTACATGAATGAAGGGAGAGAGTGGGACTACTAATAAGATGTCGGGTACAACCATATAGGATGGTTGCATTTGGAAAATTAGGTGACTCTTTGTTTCCAACTCTATATTTTTTGCATGAGGGCATACAAAAGCACGAGCATGGGGAAGATGTAAATTCACAAAATTGTTACCCTTTTCACCATTCCAAGCATCCAATTTTAGTGAATTTTTCATAATCCTTTAACCATCTATTATCCATATTGCTATTCTTTGTGAATATACCAAAACAACAAGATACTATGGCAGTGTTCGATTTCTTACAAGACCAGTGCTTGGGCACATCTAAATTCTATGTATCGCATATGATGCTCAAGAAACCAAAGACATCATATGCATCATATACACATATTAATTAAAAATATACACATAACAACATGGGTTGGTTCCTTCATCCAAGGATATAAGCCATGTATTTTTGGTATCATTTCACATATATAACTCACAAGATTAAGACAAAAACAAGTGGAGGCCGAGTAATCAAGGACTTACAATTTAATCAGATTTTGTAGAATAATGAAAGAAGAGAAAGAGAATAATAAATCATCACGTAGAGCTTGAAATATCAAGAGTTATATACTTATCTGATCTAAATATAGACAGGTGGATTTAAGAAGAGTGCATTCTATGATTTCAAGAAGTGCACATCTAAAGTTATAATCTTGTTAGACCAGGAGGTATCTCCTCAAATTTAATCGTTTTATTCATTCAGGTTGTTTATTATTATAGAAGAGGGAGTGACTGTTTAGTTCATCTCCTGATGACTCTCCATTTCCTCTATTATTGATTTACACTAATTACAATTGTTCACCCAATCCCTATGATTAGGTGTCAACATTACCCCCCTTAATCTGAAGGGATGTTTATCAGTCCAAGCATCATTCTAAATCTTTCAAGCTTTTCTCTTCCAAGAACTTTGGTGAAGATGTCTGCAATCTGCTCATTAGTGGAACAATGGCGAAGATGGATTGTTTTGGCCTCAACATGATGTCGAATTAGATGATATTTTGTATTGATGTCTTTCGCTCGATCATGGAACTTTGGGTTCTTGGCCCACTTTACTGTCGAGGTATTGTCAATCGTGAGTGGAGTCAATTGTACTTGTTTTACCTGAAATATTCAAGAATTTTCCTGAGCCACACAATTTCTTTTCTTGCCTTAGTTTCTGCCGCATATTCTACCTATGTTGTGGAATCTACTGGAACTGATTGTTTGCGTGATCTCCATGAGACAACTCCTGATCCAAGACTCATAGCATAACCCGAAGTAGATACCCCAGTTTCTTTGTCTCCATCAAAGTCTGAATCAGAGTATCCAATCAAGCTGAAGTCACCCACCTGTGTATACTTGATTCCAAAGTCTTTAGTTCCCTTTAAGTACATTAGAACTCTTTTTGCAGCAGATCCATGTCCCTCACAAGGCTTTTGCATAAACCTAGAGAGGATTCCAATAGTAAATGAAATGTCTGGTCTAGTGGTAGTTAGGTAGTTTAGACTTCGTACAAGCTGTCTATACTTTGTTGCATCCGCAAATTCTTTTCCTTCAATGGATGTGAGCTTTAAGTTTTTTTCCATTGGAGTAGTTAGAGGATTGCATTCAGTCATGCCAAATCTGTTCAACAGATCTCTAATGTACTTCTGTTGAGAAAGGAATATGGACTTCGGATGTTGAGTTACTTCAATACCAAGATATCAACGAACATAGCCCAAATCAATCATTTCAAAACCTTTCCTCAATTCCTTCTTTATGGATGCAATGTAACCATCATTGTTCCCTGTCATTAAAAGATCATCTACATATACCACAAGATATACAATTGTTTTTCCAAACTTCTTGATAAACAAAGTTGCATCATCAAGATCATAATGTTTGAAATTGAGTTTTAGAAGATGCTTTGTTAGTTTTCCATACCAGGCTCGCGGTGCTTGTTTGAGGCCATACAAGGATTTTGCAAGTTTTCATACTTTATGTTCATGTCCTTTTATAGCAAATCCTTTGGGTTGGGACATAAAAATATTCTCTTTTAGATCTCCATTCAAGAAAGCATATTTTACATCCATTGATGGATTTTCCAACTATTCTGAGATGCTACCATTCTGAGCTGCTACGGAAAAGAGTGTCTGGATGGTAGCCCATTTTACTATGGGGGCAAAATTCTCCTCATAGTTGACCCGTTCCTTCTGTGCAAAACCTTTTGCCACAAGCATGGCTTTGTGCTTGTCAAGTGAGCCATCAACTTTATACTTTTTCTTGTAGACTAACTTGTAGCCAATTGGTTTGGTTCCCAATGGACTATCAACTAGCTTCCAAGTGCCATTATTTATCAAGGCATCATACTCCTTTTGCATTGCTTCTTTCCATTCATCATGAGAAGCAACTTATTTGAAGGAAGTTGGTTCAAAATCTGTAAACAAATTCAATTCAAAATCATAAGAAACATCCATATCAACAAGTGAATCAGATTCATCTATATCACCTCCATTTTACTGGGTGGAATTTCTAGTTCCTATATTTCCAACCTCATCAGGATGAAGATTTTCAAGTGTCTTTGTCAGCCACTTTGGGGGACCTTTTTGATATGGTGTAGGATGCTCTATTCATTGAGTTGGGACTGAATGAATATTGAGTCTCCCAATTCTGTCAATCACATCGCTCAAAGTATCATCCATTGTTGGAGTTTCATGCGGGAGACAGAGTGCTTCCGAAGAAGATTCCATAGGTTGACCTAGTATAGGAATCCTCCCTTCAAGATGTGAAATCTGATTATCAAATTCTTGAAATGATTTTGCATTTACAAATCTATCCAGGTGATCAAGTTGCTGCCCAACAACATTTTCAATTTTGGATGATTCAAGAAAGATTACATCTCTAGATACAACAAACTTTTTCTTGACTTCATCATAGAGACGGTATGCTTTGGAGGTGTTTGAATACCCCAAGAAGATACACTTATGACTTCTTGCACAAAGTTTGTTTCTATGTACCTTTGGTATCAAGGCATAACATGTGGAACCAAAGACCCTAAGATGCTTTACCGAAGGAATGTGCCCCTACCAAATTTCATAAGGAGTCTTGTTTCTATTAGAATTATATGGACATCTATTCTTTACATATACAGCACATAGAACTGCACCAGCCCAAAACATCAATTTTAAATTTTTGAAAAACATCATGGATCACACCATATTTAAGATTGTCAAATTCATTCTTTCAGCTACTCTGTTTTGTTGGGGATTATAAGGCACAGTTGTTTGATGTTTGATCCCATGTTGGTGAAGATAGTTTTCAAATTCATTTGAAGAGTATTCTTTTCCATTATCAGTGTGAATAGAGCCAATATGAGATTGTGCATCATTTTTAATCCATGTACGAATGTTCTTGAATGTTTGAAAATCATTAGATTTCTTCTTCAATAAATAAACCCAACACATTCTGGTGTAGTCATCAATAAATGTCATCATATATTTATTTCCATTTGTAGAAGGAAAATGCATTGGATCACATAAATCTGAATGAATGAGTTCAAGTTCTCTATGTGTGCTGGAATGTGAATCATGAAAATATTGTTTGCTATGATTTCCCAGAATGCAAGCATCACATTTCTTAAGTTTCCTAGGAATTGTAGGCAAACCAATAACACCATTTTTCTTCAACAAGTGGAGGTTGTCATAGTTCAAGTGTCAAAATATAGCATGCCATAATAAACTTGATGGAAATTTACCCTCTTCATAATGACAATTGTATGAGAAATTTTGTACACGAGCAAAGGTACCCTGCACCATGAGAAGCCTTTCTTCTTCTATCCCCGTCATGACAAGTGAGTGGTCTGATGCTTTTCTCACCTCAATCTTGCCGTCAAACACGTGAATGGAGTGCCCTTTCTGGTAGATGTGGACCAAGGACAACAAATTTCTCCTCTGTTGTGGGAGATATAAAACATGATGCAGAAGAAAGCTTGGAACACCAAACAATTTAAGCCTAATTTTACCAAGCCCTGATGGCTTGAGTTTTGATTTGTCTACAAATTATACTTCTCCATCAACATTCTTAGTAAATTCTTCAAAAAAATCTCTTCTAAAAGTCATGTGGAAAGTTGCTACTGAATCAAGAAACCATTCATTTTTCCAAGAAGCAAGTGAAGCATTAAATAAGTCTTCATATACTCCAATATTACAGTATGCCACAACATAGTAGGCGGATTCAAGTTTTTTACCTTTCTCTTTGTCATTAGTTTAACCTTTGGGTTGGTTTCTTTCATGCTCAATTCTATCCCAAGGCAGCCTGCATGTGGATGCATCATGTGATCCATTTCTTTTGCAGCATATGCAATGCAAATCTGACTTTTCTCCTTGAGAGTGTCTGCCTCCCCTTCCTCTAAAATTTCTTCCTCTTCCTCTTTGACCACCTCTTCCTCTAGAAGAATATTGAGCAAGATTCTTCTCTCTATGTGCAAGGCACATAGCCTCTTCATAAGACTGAGGAGTTGTCTTCTTTCCAAAATCTTTCTCTCTTTCAGCAAAATTTTTCACAAGGGAGTCAAAGGTAATATCTTTGAGGTTTCCATTTGCTTATAATGACTCAAGATAATTTGAGTAAGTGGGATAAAGTGCCTTGAGAAAAGCTATCAGAGGAATGTCCAATTCAACATTAATGACTTCGATATCATGCATAATAGATTTTACTTCTGATGCAAGAGCAAGAGGATCATCATTTTTTAATTCAAGGGTGAAAAATTTAATCATGAGTTGAACAACTTCAAGTGCAGAGCGTGAGTCATAGAGTTCCTTCAGTTTTTGTAAGGCTTAAAAAGCATTTGAAAATGGAAAAATATGGCGACTCACCTCTTCCTTTACTGATGCTGCAATTAATGCATAAGCCTTGCTATTCTTATTTTCCCAAATGGTGAATTCCTTATCTAAGGTAGGTTGTTCTAGCTCTTTATCTCCTTTTCCAACACACACTCCTTTCCACAACTCATTAAAAATGAGAGTGTGTTTGATTTTGAGAGACCACTCAGGATAATTTTCCTTCCCATTGAGGACCACTCCCACCATAGATATTAATGAGTGCATTTTTTTTTTAAATATACTTATGTTGCCAATAATCAGTAATAAATTACACTTCTTGTAAAAAAAATACAATTTTAATGTATATAACAGAGGTATGGACATTCTCACAAAACCCAACAGGTGAGTACAAATGTAAGGCTTCCACTTCAGAAGGTTCGATCTAGAGATGGTCCACACAAAAATGGAACCTCAATGTCTAACTATCAACGAAGCACACATTCTGGACCTGTATCTCATGGAGTAGTTGCCTCACACAACCAGCCAAACGTCTACAACAGTTTCCAAAGAGGGGAAATCCTGCAGAATGGTTATCAAATTCTTGACAGAGGCACACCTGTGGAATGGTTGCAAGAGGTCAGTTTTGCAAAATAGGCAAAACATAGGCAGAATAGGTAGAAGGGAGTTACAAAGCAGAGAGGGAAGCAAAAAATGGCATTGGATCTGATACTATGTCAGACCAAGAGGTAACTCCTCAAATGTAATCATATTGTTCATTTAGGTTGTTTATTATTATATGCAAGAGGGAGTGACTGTTCATTTCATATTCCGATGACTCTCCATTTCCTCTATTATTTATTTACACTAATTACAGTTGTTCACCCAATCCATATGATTAAGTGTCAAGAAATCTCATACTTGCATACAGGCATATGTATTAACTAGTTAACATCAATGAATCTGTAAGAATATAAGAGATATTTCTGGAAGCTACAATTTCTTGAAATCAGAGAGGAAGTGTGAACATAATGGCAGTTTAACATAGAAACGACATACTGTAATAATCAAGCATGGGAATTGCCACTGTTCCATTCATATTAATAAATATGTAAATTTGGAATCCATACAACTTCAGAAGCACATATAGTTTTTTCCTAGAATTCAAAACCTTTCTTCAATGCTTATTCCTCCCTTTTATAATGAGAGGGAGGGTAAGACAATTAGTTACAAAAATATCTTTAGGTGTAAATTTACAGCTATCTGTATCAATGGTTGTCTTAGCATAAATCCTCTAACTATTACAACATGGAGATTACTTTCTTCAAATCAAAACAGAATAACAAGAAAGTAATCAAAACAACAAAAAGAAATTAATTCATCACAACTGAAATGATGGTTTCTGGAAATATCTTCATGCCACTCTTCTTTGCTGGCCTTTAGTCCTGGTGTGTTCCTACTAAGTCATGGTTAATCCTTTCTCGGTTGGTTCTGGGTCACTCTCAATCTTTAACAACCTTTGAAAAATATGACAACTCATACACCATTTTAACTTTATGCTATATAATATTGGTGCCCTGAAAATTCTAGTGTTGTGTTTCATGGAGTACCCAAGAGCCTTTCGAATGCTGACCTTTTAACAGAGGAACACCATGAAATAGGAAACCCAACTCCCCTTTACACCCTTGGGAATACATCCCCCTTTTGCTTCTTCTTTTGTGTGATCGAGGGCTTGAACCGACCACTTAGTCCTTTTGGCGCTAAGGCTTTCAATTATCGCGCAAGGGCATTTTCCTTTGTTACTTGAAAACCCTTTAATAGCCCCTTACACCACATTAGCCAATATCCCAAACACGAAAACCTTATGAAATACATCCTATGGAACATCGCATCTGGGGGGCCTTTTTCTTATCGCAATCGGAATCCCACATCCAACGCTGAGTACACTTTCCCTTAAGTTTTTTTGCTAAGAAGTTGCAGTCACCGATATGCGAGATGACGTCATCTTTTCCACATGTATCCTTATGAGTGGTGACACGTGTCACCTAGAAATGGCCCCATAGGACCCGTGAAAATGCCGAAACTGAGTGACATGTGTCTACTTGCCTTGTCAACATCCATATTGCCACATCATTGGTGACGTCAGCTACCACATCTTCTCTGGGAACCAATCACATGCTGCCACATAGCCCCCTGGAGGAGAGAGAAAAAGGCATGTTCAGTCTTATTTTGTCGTGCTTTTCCTTTTTATTTGGTTTTCGGCCCTCCCCGATGATTTTTCTCTATATCACAATATCGGTGATTTTCAACCATTTGGAACAGAAACCTCTGCCAATCGCCTATCGCCAATGCCACATGGAGGAGAGAGAAAGGGGAGGTCAGGCCCTTGTTTTGTTAGCATTTCCTTTATTAATAAAATTCAAACCTCCCTCGGTGATTTCACACTATATTGCAAAATAGGCCCCCGCAAGGTCACAATCATGCAAGGTTATTGGGGGAGCAAACTCCCTGTTCCTGCGATTGTTGATAATGTGGGCTTGTGGGGTGCGGGATAGTGCCACGTGGAGGAGAGAGAAAGTGGTTGCCCATCCCTATTTTGTTCGCCTCTCCTATGTTAAATTGTTTTAATCCTTCCCCGGCGATACAAAATTATGTCGCAGATTGACCTCCGCGAGTTCTTGGAGTATGTTGTGTCTACGTGCCTGCGATGACAATCGATTTGCAAGGTTGT
This sequence comes from Pinus taeda, assembly GCA_000404065.3. Lineage (NCBI taxonomy): Eukaryota > Viridiplantae > Streptophyta > Pinopsida > Pinales > Pinaceae > Pinus > Pinus taeda. Next base: position 106,980 of record APFE031296273.1, on the reverse strand, counting down.
GATATAGGCCTTTGGCACTGAGAACCATCAATAATCCTTAAGTGTGAACCTTGGGAATCCGCCGATAGCTAATCACCAATTGCGATTTTCCATCCATACTTAGCCCACTTTTGGTTTGTTGGGCTTTCCCAAGGTAGACCTTCAAAAAAGATTATATTCTGCTCTAGGAGTCCATTTTTGGACTTCCATATACCGTTAGAAATATATTTTCAATCACTATGCAATAGGGAGGGTATAAATTAGCTCTGAGATCTTTTTTGGCCTTGAAAAGGGGCCCCAAACTTCACTGCTCTTGAGAAACTTTGACCATTTGAAACCCACAATGAAGTAAGTGACAACATTGGCTCCAACTTGGGACAGTGCCTTGCTAGAAAGGTGCTCAGGACCTACAAACCAGTAGTCTTTCATTCCATTGTGCATGGAGTTATTCTTAAGCAAAATATAATTCTGTGAAAAGGAATTTTCTGAAAATAAACTGAAAATTCGAATAACAATTTCAACATACACACTAGATATTTACAATGAGCAAGAGGCAAATATCTCTAATTTTGAAAATAAATTTTTTTAAACTAACCATTTATAGAAATTTCCAGTAATTCACCATCCAATTTTTGAACCATAGCGAACCAAACTTCTGATGTTTACCTTTGTCTTCTCATCTGATATCCCACCTGAGAACTAAATCACCTTGTTGAAGAGGTTTGTCCTTAGCCTTCTTGAAAAACAGAGATTTCATCCTTTTTTGGTAATTTAATAATTTGGTCCCCCCTGCTCTTTGTTCTCGTGAGGCTCCACCAGTTGATTTAATATTCTATTCAAGGAACTAGGCTCTTCCTCGGCTTCTCGCAGCAACTTAGCTACTGGCATTGCCAATTCGATAGGGAAGACAACAACATTGCCATATACTAGCTCAAAAGGAGATTTCCTAGTGGATCTTTTGGGTGTTACACAGTTAGCCAACAAAGAAAACTTTAGTTGAGAGTCTCAGTTCCTTTGATTTTCAATGATGGTATTCTTTAGAACTCTCACCATAGTTTTATTAGAAGACTCATCCAAGCCATTCCCTTGAGGGTAGTATGTAGTGCAGTGTCCAATAATGATGTTGAATTTATCACAAAAGTTGGTGAATTTGGTAGATTTGAAAACATGTGCATTATTAGTGATGATTTTAAAAGGACACCTAACAAGGGATAGTATGTTCTCCTCCATGAATTTTATCACCACTGAATCAGTAGTATTCCTAGCTGGGATAGCCCCTACCCACTTGGTGAAATAGCCAGTGGCTGTTAAAATCCATTTGTGTTGACCACTATAAGGTGGGTTGATTTTTTCGATGAAGTCCAATCCCCATTATCTAAAGGGATGCTCTACATGCACAGGAGTCAGGGGGAGAGGAGAAAACTTTTGTCTTTTAGCAAATAGCTGACATCTTTGGCATAACCTAACCTTAAAATAAACATCTCCAAATAGTATGGACCAGTAAAATCCTGACTTGAGGATTTCTTGTGTTGTTACCTTCCAACTATAGTGTCCTTCACAAACTCCCCCATGGAAATCCTCCATCACTTCATGGGTTTCTCCCTCAACCAAACACAGTAGTAATACCCCCACCGGGTCCTTCAAGTAGAGTCGTCCATTGGATATAATGTATTTATGTGCCTATAATCTCAGGCTCTAGTATTTTGATCTATCCAGTCCCAATGGAAAGCTTAGAAACAAGAGGTAATGAACAATGTTATTATACCTGGGTGATCCCTCATACTTGGCATAGATCTTATGTTCATTCATTTTAATTCTGCTATGTTCATCCTCTAGATTGCCCTCCTCTGTGATTAGACTTATCCCTAGAGCTTGGAAGTTGGATTCAAACAAAATATTGGCCAACCCCTACCTTTGATGAGCTTGGTAGGCTTGATTTCCAGCTCATATTCCTTTATTTTAGTTCTCCACCTTCCCCTCTTTTCTTCGTTGTCTCCCTGTACTAGAATGTCTTTGACTACAACCATTGGGACGAACGTTGTCATTTTGGATTGCAGTACATACATGCAGAATGACTTCAGTGCCTTGACTAGTGCATAATCATGTTTCTCCAATATATCATACTTTCGCTCAGCATCCCTTAGGATTTGGCTAAAAAAGGAAATGGGTTGCTCGTAACCTTCTTTATATTTTTGTAACAGCATAGCAACAAAGGTATGTGGAGAGGTGAAAGAAAATATGTAGAAGGGCACTGAATAATCGAGGTTGACTAGCGCTAGGGCCTCAACCAAATCTTCTTTGATCCTTGTGAAAGAATCACGGGGGACAGAGCTCCACTTAACTTCGTTCTCCTTCTTGAGCATATATGTGATACCTTTAACTATCTCAGCATAGTTGGGTATGAATCACCTTAAGAAATTTATCCTCCCCAAAAAAGCTTGGACTTCTTTCTTGTTTCTGGGCAGGGGAATAAGGTTGACTCATTCAGGATCAGTCTTTACTCCTTCTTGCACTACTATGTGTCCAAGCAGCTTCCCCTCACTCACAGCGAACTGAGATTCCTTTGGATTTATTAAGAGGTCATACCTTTTTTTCTTCTCAAAAGTGAGTTTTAAGTGGAGAATATGCTCTTTATCAGTCTTAGAAAAGACTGTGATGTCGTCTAAGTATACTACCACAATATTATCTTGCTCGCCTAGGAAATCTATGTCCATTTCTCTCTTAAATGTGGCCCCTGCATTTATTAACCCGAACGACATGCATGCATACATGAAGGTTTCCCACAGGGTGGTGAAAGTAGTCTTTCTCTGGTCTTCGGGGTGGACCGCCACTTCATTATATCCTAAGAATCCATCCATCATGGACATTCTAGCTGCACCTACTACCTTCTGCAATATATTATCCATTTTGGGAAGAGGTTAGCTATCTTTTAAACGCACTCTATTTAAATTCCAAAAGTCCATGCATAGCCTTATCTCTCCACTCTTTTTATAGACAGGGACCAAATTAGCTACCCACTAAGAGTATCTTAGAGGAACTATGATCTTGCCATGTAGCAACTTCCTTATCTCCTTTTCAATGGAGGGGAGTAAGAGTGGGTTTATTTGTCTGAGTTTCTATTTTCATAGCTTTATCCCACCCTTCAAAGGAATTTTATGTTGAATAATATTTGTATCAAATGATTTGAAATCAACATAAGGCGAATAAAATACATCTTTGTAAGTTTTGAATCGATCTAAATACCTCTATTTGTATTGGAAGGGGATTCCTTTGGACAACCTAATCATCTAGGGCTCCTTCTTTCATCTAATGTTGCAGTCCTCTACTTGCTCATCCTTCTCTGGGGCCATTTGTTTGGATGCTATGTCGTATTTATTGAAAATTCTTTCAAGTCAAACAAGTCCATGGGGGATGGTGTTCCCTTTTAGTTGAATTTTTTTTTTCCCAGCCACTGTGTCTTTCCACAGAGTGGCTTCTTGTTCTTCTTGATCGATGGTGGAGTGGGAAAAATCCCCAATGCCTTCTATGAATATTTTGAGCTGCTTATCATCTTCAATTACCTACCAGTGTTTGCCATTATAAAGTATTGAATGCCTGTGTCTGATTTCTATCTCATATTTGAGGAGTGGATTCTGTGGGGGCCTGAAAGTGCTTGCAGCTACCACAAAAGAGTCAGCCATCTTGTTTTCTTCCCTATGTACAAACTGAATGTTAAATACCAGGAAGAAATTGTCAATTAAGTCCCACACTTAATTTCGGTACATCCTTAGCCTGGGGTGTTTGGCCTGGCATTGATTTCTAATCTTCTTTACAACCAGTTCAAAATATCCATAGACTGCTAGGCATTCAATATTCATCTTTTTGTTGTTTTTTACCCAAGGATCAATGCTTTGTATGTCGCGACATTGTTGGTCTCTTCAAACTCTAGTTTGAACAAGAGGGGTATTAGGCTACCCTTCGGAGATTCCAACAATATTCAAGCTCCACTTCCATGTTTTGCATTTTTCTCCATCGAAGTATAATTTCCATATTTTATTTTCACTTGGTCACAAGTGCTCTAACTTCCATGTTAGGTGTAGTGATGTTTCCTCTAGGAAGGTCGCATCCTCTTCTAGGAACAGACAGGAGATGTGACTATCTTTCCCATGTTCTGGGGATTTTTCTAAGCCTCTAGCTGGGGTCATGGTTTTCACAAACAAATTTTCTCTGTACAACCTTCTTTGTTCACCTCCAAAAGTGGGAATGGTGGCATAAGTCAGATCTAGCTTGATAGAGCCACCCACATTGGAACCCCAAGATCTAGATAAGAGCATTCCAAAATAAAGAGGTATATCAACCACCACGATATCCATTACCACAATTCTCACCGAGATCTGAGCCAAGTTTACCACCAGATCCTTTATCATGCCTAAGCACTTGACTCTCTTGGAGTCAAAGGGGTACAAGTCTTTCTATGGTCTGGAGATCTCCAAACCTAGCTTTTCCATTACTGATAATGGCATGAGTTTGTGGGAAGCTCCTGAATCTAGCATGCAATTATGAAAAAAAAGGTCATGGATCACCAAAGTCACATAAAACGGCATGGTAGAAGGACCCAACGCTTCCACATGTGGCCCAAAAATGACCATTGTCTTTTCCTCCTGGAGGTTTAAACTATCATGGGTTGGTGCTGAGATAGAGGGATGCATAAATTGAGATACTTGAGCTTTATAAATAGGCTTATTTAGAATTTCAGTCAGGGGAACATGAATTTTTACCTTCTCAAGCTCCTGATGGAGATTGAATGCAAGTTGGACCTTTTCTGTACCTCCTGGCTTTGTTCTTTCTTCCTTTCTATTGACATTTTTCAGCAGAATAGGTGTCTCATTTTCTATGTATCCATCTAAACTCGTTCTTTCCTCATTATAGGAGACTCTTATCTTAGAAGGGCCAAGATTTATATGACCCTTCCCTTTATTTAGTAATGGGGAAACAAATTGGGGAGCAACTTCAGTTTGTTGTTTTGGTTCTCTAATCCCCTTCTTTGAAGATATTAGATCATACTCACGTTGTGGTTGTTCTTGCATGAAATTTGCAAACTTTTTGCAATAATAATCCACATCTTCCTCTTCTATTGTTCCTTCACTATCATGGCTGGTCTCCTGGTGAGCCATATTCTCATATTCTTCTTCGATAAAAGAATAATACATATTTCCCTGCATCTCTTGTTTATTTGATGATTGTTCATCGGGACCATCTTCCAAGTATAAAGGATGAAGCATCTGATAAATTTGTTCCTTTCTTTCCCTTAGAAGTTGCTATAGTGGAGGCTTTCTGTATTGAGGGTTATAGCCCCAATTTTTGACTTGAGCATTCTATCTGGAAAAGTTCTTGTTCTCAATATCATGCTTTCCAACCTTTTGTGTTAAATTGCTGACAAGTTTCTCTAGCTCATCCCACTTCAAGTTTGATGATTATTTATCTTGACCTCCTCTTTCCATCTTTTGGGTTCAGAAATTTCTTGCTTTATCCTTGACTTGCCTACTGAGGCCGTATTGGCTTCCACTTCAAAAGCATCAGTCGAAAGTTGGTCTAGAGTGAGAGAATTTCTTTCCCTTAGGGAAAAACCAACGTCAAACTCAAAAGATCCCAATACATATTTCCCTGCATCTCTTGTTTATTTGATGATTGTTCATTGGGACAATATTCTAAGTATAAAGGATGAAACATCTAATAAATTTTTTCCTTTATTTCCCTTAGAAGTTGCTATAGTGGAGGCCTTATATATTGAGGGTTATAGCCCCAATTTTTGACTAGAGCGTTCTATCTGGAAAAGTTCTTCTTCTCAATTTCAAGCTTTCCAACCTTTTGTGTTAAATTGCTGACAAGTTTCTCCAGCTCATCCCACTTTAAGTTTGATGATTATTTATCTTGACCAAAGGAGGATGCCTCCTCTTTGCATCTTTTGGGTTCAATAGTTTCTTGCTTTATCCTTGACTTGCCTGTCGAGACCATATTGTCTTCCACTTCAAGAGCATCAGTCTAAAGTTGGTCTAGAGTGAGAGAATTTCTTTCTCTCAGGGAAAAACCAACGTCAGGCTCAAAAGATCCCACGAAAACCACATGATTTGCAGTTGGAGGAGGTTTTATGTCATCAGAAAGTTTATTGTACTACTTATTGAATCTTTTGATAAATTCTGAAGTATCCTCATTCAGATTTTTTCTTAGGGCATTAAAATCAGTTAGGAGGTATCATGATCCCTTGTTTCTCCCCATTTCTTAGTCAAATAATTTTCCATCTCCTCCCAGGTAGTGATGGAGGCATTGGGTAGATCTTTGAACCATTTTCTGGCTTCTCCCTCAAGATTTTGTACAAAAAGTCTCTTGACCACATCTAGTTGATCCACATCTAGGATGTGAGAAAAAGAAATAAAGTCTTCAATGTGACTCTTTGTCATGTTATCATCTTCCCCATTGAACCTAGGTAGATGTTTTAAGTGGTTCTGGGGCAATGCACTCAGAGGCTGAGGTAAATTAATAGGTGCATATTTATTTAGCAAAAATCCCGGGAGAACCATTTGGATTGGTGGAGGGGGCTTAAAATTTTCTTGAGGAACTGGGGTCAAGACCACAGTGGTTGGAGGAGAAGCAGGGTATGTCAGGGCCTTAGGAGTAAGCCCTGAGTAGTGAGAAATAGTGGGCTAAGCATTGGAGGTAGAGGTGCCAAAGGCTGATGAGATGGTAGCACAAGCAGGGGGAGTTTTCTCTTTCCCAACTTTCTTGGAAATTAAGTTTTTTGGATTGGATACAAATGGGACTTTATTTTTGTGTGTATTTGAGGAAGTATGAGGCCTTTTAAAACCCATGGTTATGAATGATACTGAGGGGGGTGTGGAGTTTCCATGGTGATATGAGTGCAATCATAACAGACTTCACTCACCTACATGAAGGGTGTATAATTTGTCATATCCCAAGGGAAAGATCCTTCAATAAGATCCCTGGTAACGGAGCCAAAATATGTTCTCTCCCATAGATGGCCTTGGATTGCTTACAAGACTAGTGCCTAGGTACATCTAAATTCTATGTATCTCATATGATCCTCAAGAAATCAAAGGCATCATATGCATCTTCTACACATAGTAATTACAAATATACCAATATACACATAAGAGCATGGGTTGGTTCCTTCATCCAAGGATATGAGCCATGTATTTCTGGTATCCTTTCACATATACAACTCACAAGAATAAGGTAGAAACAAGTGGAGACTGAGTAATCAAGGACTTACATTTTAATAAGATTTTGTAGAATAATTAAAGAAGAGAAAGAGAATAATAACTCATCACATACAACTTGAAACATCAAGAGTTCTATACTTGTCCGAGCTAAATATAGACAGGTGGATGTAATATGAGTGAATGTTATGATTTTAGGAAGCACACAATTAATGATATAATCTCAGACTTGCATATAGGCATATGTATTAACTAGTTAACACCAATGAATCTATAAGAATATAAGAGATATTTCTAGTAGCTACAATTGCTTGAAATCACAGAAGAAGTGAAAACATAATGGAAGTTTAATAGAGAAACAACATACTATAATATTCGAACATGGGAATCACCACTGTTTCATTCATATTAAGAAATATGTAGATCTAGAATCCATACAAATTCATAAGCACATGTAGTTTTTTCCTAGAATTCAGAACCTTTCTTCAATGTTTTTTCCTCCCTTTTATAATGAGAGGGAGGGTAAGAAAATTAGTTACAGAAATATCTTCAAGTGGAAATTTACAATTGTCTGTATGAATGGTTGTCTCAACATAAATCCTCTAACTATTACAATACGGAGATTCCTTTCTTGAAAGAAAAATAGAATAATAATACAGTGATCAAAACAACAAAATGGAATTAATCCATCGCAACTGAAATGATGGTTTCTGGAAATATCTTCATGCCATTCTTCTTTGATGGCCTTTAGTCCTGGCGTCTTCCTGCTAAGTCATGGTTAATCCATTCTCGGTCAGTTCCAGGTCACTCTTAGTCTTTAACATCCTCTCAAGTAGATGCTAACTCTTATGCCCTTTTAACTTCTTGTTAGATAATATTGGAGCTCTGAAAAGTCTGGTTTCATGTTTCATGGAGTACCCAGGAGCCTTTCAAATGCTGGCCTTTTAACATAGGAACACCATGAAACAGGTGAGCCCGACTGCCCTTTACACCCTTGGGAATACATCCCCCTTCCTCTTCTTCTTTTATGTGATCAAGGGCTTGAACCGAGTGCTTAGTCCTTTGGGTGCTAAGTCTTTCAATTGTCGCACAAGCGCCTTTTCCTTTGTTACTTGAAAAACCTTTAATAACCCCTTACACTGCATTGCCCGATATCCCAGACATGAAAAACTTATGAAGTAAAACCTATTGAACATCCCATTTGGGGGACCCTTTGTCTTATCATAATCAAAATCGCGCATTTTCTGTTGAATACACTTTCCCTTAAGTTTTTCCGCTAAGCAATTGCGATCGCCGATATGCGAAATGACCCCTAAAAATGCCAAAATTGAGTGACATGTGTCTGCCTGCCACATGAGTATCAGTATTTCCATGTCATTGGTGATGTCAGATGAAATGTATGCTTTGAGAACCAATCACACGTTGCCACATGGTCCCCTATAGGAAAGAGAAAAAGGCCTGCCCAGTCCTATTTTTTCATGCTTTTCCTTTGTATTTGATTTTCGGCCCTCCTTGGTGATTTTTCCCTATATTGCAATATGGGTTATTTTCGACCATTTGGAAAAAAAACCCCATCGATTTCCCATCATTGAAGTCATGTGGCGGAGAGAGAAAGGGGAGGTTCGGCCCTTATTTTGTTGGCACTTCCTTTGTCAATAAAATTCGTACCTCCCCCGAAAATTTCACCCTATATTGCAAAATCATCCCCCACAAGGTCGCAACCCTGCAAGGTTATTGGGGAGCAGCCTCCCTGTTCCTGTGATTGCCAATAATGTGAGACTACAAGGTGCAAGATAGTGCCATGTGGAGGAGAGAAAAATGGGCTCGCCCATCCCTAATGTGTCCACCTCTCCTGTGTTAAACTATTTTATTCCTTCCTTGGCGATACAACATAATCTCATAGATCAGTCCCGACGAGTTCTTGGATTATGTTGTGATTGTGTGCTTGCGATGAAAACCGATTAGTGGGATTGCTATATCGGCCTTCACCACTGAGAACCATCGATAATCCTTAAGTGTGATCCCCAGGAATCCACCGATATTCGATCATAGATTGCGACTACTTCACGAGTCCCTTTTTGGACTTCCATATACCATTAGAAATCTCTTTCCGAGAACTACACAATGGGAGGGTCTGATTTAGCTTGGAGATATTATGTGGCTTTGGAAAGCGCATCCAAAATTCACTGCTCTTGGGAAACTTTGATGATTTGAAACCCACAATGCGTTGAGTGACAAGATAACCTTTGGTAGTCTTGCTTGAGGAATGTCATGTTGAGTCTAAACACTAACATCTCCTATACAAATAGCTTTATGCATATCATCCATGTCATTTTGATGATCCTCAAATAGAATAGGTAAAACCTATCTATTTATCTCTTCATGTATCTCGGGTTTACCTAAAAGTGAACTTTCATGCACTTTAACTAGGGCAACATCATTATGATTTTCAATGGAAAAAAAGTTATTGTCTACGTAGACAACTTTCATCACATGTTACGTCGCTGTTCAGAATTTTCATGCATGTATTTTCAACAACCTGAACTTCAGGAGCTTCTTCTTGACATAAAATCTCAGAAAAGGAATGGGGTGAAAAAAAATTTGAATGATTTGGTTTATACCTTTGACTGCATATAGAGTGAGAAGGCTCCAAATCCTCATGGAATTCATGTACTATGACTTGACTGTCAAATTTTTGATCCATTTCATCTTCAACTAAAGAAGAGACATTTTCTTGTTCGAAAACTTCTTGATCATCATGACAACTATCTTGAGAATAAAATTCATAAAGTGCCTCTAACATCTCATCATCCATATATTCTACATCATCATAAATACTTTCAAGATATTGAAAGAAACCTTTCCAAATATTACAATAGTCTTGAAAGAGTGGTGATGAAGGATGAGACTTCTCATATTGTCCAAAAAATATTATATGCAAATATTTAAGAGAACGCAAGCTTCCTTATGGAAACCCTTCATACCATACTCTAGCTTTGTCTCCTACGGTAGCCATAAACACCTTCATGAGACAATCCTCAGGAAACTCAACCCTCAGCCTACATACATGTATATGGAATTTAACAAAATGTAGACCAACACCATATTTATTTTCATCTTTGAACATGGGAAGATGGGTTGACCAATCAACACAAGGCATAGGATTTGGAAAACCATATATGTGAGAGCAATCCATAGGAGCATACCTACCATTTCATCTTGTAGTAGAACTCATCTTGGAACTTCTTCAAGCTATTGATATTCAAGTAGTGGAGTCACGATGAAGCTTTGATACTCTCTATATTTTGAGATTGGAGTCACTAGGGTAATATCATAACCTTCAAAAAACTTTGTTTTCCTGTTACCCTCAAGAATGTGAATGAATATACTCCAAGAAAATCTGGGAAATGGAGTTTTTCGGCTCTCAACAGATGCACAAAAATGTTATCATTGGGCTAGAAAGGGTTGGGATATGTCAACCTTCGACGTAGCATAACTATTTCAAACCAACGTTTGACTGGAAGATAGCCCTTCCAATTCGAGACAACTCTCTCAATATACTTAAAAATTTGACTATGATAAGCTCAAAAGTTCACATGGCTAACTCTAGTTTTCTTTCTTTTATGTGGTGTTGGCTTAGTAGGACCTAACCTGGGTTCAACATTAATTACCCAAGCAAATTCCTACACTACTAGCCCTTTCGGCATCAATCCGAGGAGCACGGACTGAAGTCTCAACCGAAGTAGTATGGGGGGGGATGTAGGAACCAAGTTTCACACCTAGAGATGGTAGTGATATCATTTTGTACCCTAAACCTACCATTGTGTAGATCGATAAGCCTTTTAGGGCTTATCGATATACTTCTCTTACTTGGCTTCTAGACCTTCACAGAACCTAAATAGGTGATTTATCTACGTGCTTGATTCTGTAAATGTTCTTACCTCTGTATTTACCCCGATCGGCTTAAGTATCTAAAAAATTCAACACACATTAAGATATTCTTCGCGTAAACAAATATTATTACTTGCGTTCATATAACAAAGTAACACATATAGATTCGCGCATTAATATAGCATTAAATCATAAACCCAATATTCTTCATAACATAATTGCATGCATTCATAACAGAAGTAAATAGATCAACACATGTAATTCCAAAATAATCCTCTTTATTAATGCTTCAGATCTTCTTTACAGACTCTAACTATCCTGCGCACATAGCTGCAAGATTCCATGCACTCAGCTACAGACTTCTACCCTAGGCATGTATGCACACAGCTGTAGAGCCTCTTTCCTATGCTAAGACTCTTCGCTCTTATCTCTTACTGACCCATTACATCAACATAAATTACCAAATATAATATGAAATAAACTACCTTAGACTCTTCTAAGACTTCCCTTTCTATACAATCCCCTAGTTCACGGACCATGGGTAGATCTCCTAAAGCCAACATGACTTACATAAAAGAAGGGCGGAAACCCTTTATGACACTTTACATCTTCATGCTCCATGAACCAAAAATGTGGCGACTTTACACTTTTTATACAAAAACTTTGGTTTTCTGCCCCAAAACTTAGGCTTTTCACCCCAAAATTGCTTCTAGGGGACCCGTTCCCAATAGGACCCCAACAAAATTATGGTGACTCGCCCCCAAGTCACTCTGTTGGAGTGGAGATATTGTCGTGAAGACCTCCCAACTCCACTTAAACTACTGCAACTTCGGCGGTACACTACGTCATTGCTTGCTTAACCTACTCGACAAGTTGCTCCGTTGTTGGTCCTGCACTATCTACCTTGATTTTCTACTGTGTTACCTACAAGCTAGCCAACTTTCCCTCAATGATGGTGGTAAGCGCATAGGCTTTGTCCAGCCAAGGCCCCAATCTGGCCTTTAGTGCTACCTCTTTGCATTGTGATGCATTCACCTATTCCTTCAGATCCTTTTCTTCCTACATCTTTTCCAATCTCTTCGTGATAGCGATGGTGCGTGTTGTCACTTGGAACTTGTCATACCGCTGTTGTAATTCCCTAGCCTTTATTTCTAACCTCTGCACATTGGGATCTTCTTATAGACTTGTAAGTACCTTCAGGGACTACTTGAAGAGTGCACTGCAATCTATTACCGCGGTGTCTACTGCAGCGACTACATCCTTGACAGATGCCTCATGCTGTTCTTTGACCTTTGGTGGAGTCGAAGGTTAGGCCTTCAACTCAAGCTCGGTAATCTTAAGGTTCAGATCAAACTAAATCTTGGCCAACTTGGTCTTTACATCGCACACACTGGCAACCAACTTCTGAATCTTCGCTTCCACCAGTGCTTCTTCTGGGATATGTAGCTTCGGAACGGTTTTGAATTCTTCAGCTACTACTGCTACAGTGTGCTCGTTCTTCTACTACACTTTCTTCCATGTGTCAATTGTTGAAGTCTTCTTGATGAACATCTGCTCATTATTGACCTTCTATTCGTTGATCACACTCAGTGCGCGCTGCTCTCGAGCCCGAAGTTCAGCAATCACGCCTGCTTGCAGGGTGTGAAGGGCTTCACTTGGAAGTACAATGAAGTTCAACCCAATATGATTTAGTGTGCTGATAGTAGCCCAGTCAACTTCCACTTGTGCAGTAAAAGCTCCATCTGAGAGCGTGATGGCCCAGGGATCCAAAGAGCGAACCATCTCTGATTTTTCAGAGGTACCTGGTACCAAACTAGTCGATGTCATGTTGCTTTTCCCTACACTGGTGTGTAGTTGAGTAGTTTAGATCTATAGCTCACGTAGACCTATCTGAATGGTGACTAAGGCTTGTTTCTGTTGCTGCTCAAACTGTTGTAGTAGTTCCATGGTCGTATCCCTGACCTTATCACCAATGTCATCTAAGTCACCTTCTGTCAAGATGATCGGGTCTAGCGATGATTTACTGACCTTGGACTTCTTCCACGACCCTTCTTTCTCCTGCTCCCAAGTCCACTTCACCTAGAAGGGAGTGCTCTCCTGGTCTCCACCACCCTATTCAGATTGTTGCTAATCCTTCATCTGTGGCAAAGGAGAGATCTGACTTCAATCAGAGTCGCGTTGCTCGTCCTTTTCCTTCTCTCCGGCATGCTCCTTAGTAGTGCACTCTGCTTCAGCTCTGGATTTTTCCTCTGCTTCCTTTTTCCATCTTCCATCCATCTGCTGCATTTTCAATTGAGCCTCCTCCTTCTTTTTGTTTCCCACACACTTACTAGATCTAGTGGACAAATCTGAGGCCGTGTGCCATTCTGTTGGCCAATAATCGAGGACAGTTGCTATCGCATCATTTGTAAGATTCATGTTAGCTTTGTGGATTTTGCACTTCAACCTCTGATCCAAATTCTAGGGTGTCTCTTTAGGCTTCATCATGATCTCCTTGAATCCCACAATTGATTGTGCTTCAGACATAGGCCTACTGAACACCTTATTCAACGTGGTCTAAATATCTACTAACGAAGCCATCAGGTTATCAGTGCAGTACTTAATGTACCATGTCAGCACATGTTCCTGTAAAGAAGTGACCAATGTTATTTTCTTCATTTTATTGTCTGTTATACTCTGAGCCTCCCATATGGTCTTCATGATGAACCAAAACTAGTCTGGGTCCTCTGTTCCCGAACCCTTGAAAACGGGCAATTTTACTGCATTCACCATATTGAACGGCGGCGAAGGTGGTGGTGGTGTGGGCGAAGGTGTATGCAGTGGAGGTGAAGATGGAGGTGGTGTGGGTGGATGGGGTATTCGTGGGAACCCTTGTCTTATCAATTGAACACTCTATAGAGAAGCTTGTGCTACTTCCTCGTCGTCACTCAAAGGAGGTCCAATTAGCGAGTTATATTCAAGGTCTGTTTTCCCTCTATCCTTAAAGATCTTTCCACTTCGCATAGCTCCAAACATCAAGGTAATTGCATAACCCACTTTTCGCACAAGAGCATATTAATCCAAGTATTTAAAGACCTTAAATACTTACCTTGCGGTCATTTGAAGAAGTGGTGCTCTACTTTGCTGTAATTGACCGAAGTATCAATGCGAACTCTGTCACGTATCCTGCTATGATACGATCGAGCCAGTGATCAATAGCGCGTGTGATCTTATCTTCCAAGGCTTCCAATCTCCACACTAACTCTAGGGTCCACACTATCGGACCGTCAAGCCTCCACCTTCCTTGGTTGTTTGCCAATTTTTCAATCCACTCATATAGTTCAACCGGGAAGGAACATAAGAAGATTTCGTGTATATCTGTGTATAGATATCTATCCAACCACTATTCTTTTTTCAACCACGAATTCCTATTCTCTTGCGCCATGAATTCATGGATCTCTCTATCCAACCAGTATTCAATTTCCTTAGTTGGATTCTAGTGATGCGACATCACACATCTCTTTATGCAGATACCAGTCCCAGCAACATAACCATTTGTTGGTTTAGTGGGACCTGACCCCAGTTCAGCATTAATTAGCCAAGGAAATTCTTACTGGCCCTTTCAGCATCCATCTGTAGAGCACGGACTGAAGTCTCACCCGAAGTAGTATGGGGGGATGTGAGAACCAGGTTTCCACACCTAGAGATGGTAGTGATGTTGTTTTGTACCCTAAACCTGCATTTGCGCAGATCAATAAGATTTTTAGGGCTTATCGATATACTTCTCTTACTCGTCTTCAAGACCTTCACGAAGGTCTGCAATCATACTTCTCAGATCCTATATAGGTGATTTATCCACTTACGCGCTTCTGTAAATGTTATTACCTATGTACTTACCCCAATCAGCTTAAGTATCTGATAAATTCAACACACATTAAGATATTCTTCAAGTAAACAGATATTATTACTTGCATTCATATAAAAAAGTAACACATATAGATTAGTGCATTAATATAGCATTAAATCATAAACCCAATATTCTTCATAACATAATCGCATGCATTCATAACATAAGTAAATAGATCAACACATGTAATTCCAAAATAATCCTCTTTATTAATGCTTCAGTTCTTCTTTACAAACTCTAACTATCCTGGGCACACAGTTGCAGGAATCCACGCACTCAATTGCGAACTTCTACCCTAGTCCTCTAAGCACACAACTGTAGAGCCTCTTTCCTACGCTAAGACTCTTTGCTCTTAGCTCTTACTGACCCATTACATCAACATCAATTACCAAATCTAATCTGAACTGAACTGCCTTAGGCTCTTCTAAGACTTCCCTTTCTATACAATCCCATGGTCTGTGGACCATGGGTAGATCTCCTAAGGTTGACATGAATTACATCAAAGAAGGGTAGGTACCCTTTATGAAACTTTACATCTTTGTGCTCCGCGACCCAAAAATGTGGAGTCTTTACACTTTTTATACAAAAACTTGGGCTTTATGCCCCAAAACTTGGGCTTTTAACCCTAAAATTGCCTCTAGGGACCCGTTCCCAACATGTGGTCCTACAAGTGAAGGAGAATGTGATGGCTGCCACCATTGGCATGGATTCAAATAAAGGAAAATCATTGACAAAAAACTGTGCTTAATGGAAACTGAGGCATATCTGGCTTTAAAAATGATATCAAATAAACATTTACAAACATACACAGTAAATTAAGGAAGTTGGAGCACTTGTCATGAATTCCAAGTAATCAGATTACCATGAACATAGATAGAAACATAAAAACATAAATAACATGATGAGAAAACATAAAACATAAATCCAAACACATGAGCCTCGGGTAGTAAAATAGAGTTGCTACAACATATGTATTAACTAAGGAATTTTTTTCTTACAAAGAGTGGCCTCCTTAACATTGCAGATCCCCCTTTTTCAAAGCGAAAAGCTACCTATTTAGAGAGAACAAATGTATTTACATTAACTTGCCACCTGGGCCAAATTTGATCCACTATCTAAGAGACCTATTCCTAATTTTCTTCTAACTGACAGAGTCCTCATAGGGATTTTCTATTTTACATTGTCAGAATTCAACTAGGACTCTACTAGCTTTTAAAACTCTAACCATTTTCTATTTATGAAGATAACCAAGCCCAACTGCTTGTTGAATTTGCTAGAGTGTCATTACACCTTTGACCTGTTGATATTGATTAAATTTCATTTTGTTGATTGTCCTCTTTAATGAGCTGGCTATTATGCTAATGTGGCTATGTGCTGACTTGGAATTCTAAAAAATAGGAGTTTTACATGATGAACTGGACACCCTTTGTTGAGCCCTGATTTTGTTCATTTTTTTATAATTCTTCTAAGGCCTTGCCTCCCCCTTTAGAACTCTTTTTGACCCTTGATAACTCTCTGTTTTCCATAATATATGTGTTTTGACCAAAAGGGTGTTGTGAGATTTAAGGTATGAAAATAATTTTAAAAAGTATCATTTAACTTTATTCTTGAGTATTTTTTAAGCTAAATGTTACTTAATCAAATTATCTACAATTTCAAGGGTGTTGATTTTATGTAGAACAATCATCTTCTGAAGTGGTTCTGTGATTTCCTGCAGATATTTGTTGGCATTATGATGCATGTGTTGTACTTGATGGCAACCCACTTGTAGCAGAACAATTCACTTGTATATGGTAACTAGATGAATCTACAGAACATATATTAGATGTGACATAATGCATGACAATTGTGTTTACAGATGTGACAAAATGCAAGGCAGTTCAAAGGAATCATTTCAGAAGTAATATACAATGACAACTCTCTCAGATGATAATTCACAGTATAGCAGTGTAATAGCAAAGAATTATAGATCAGACTACAAAGAATGAAGAAAGAGAGGTATATGTAGGTTCACCTTGACCAAGATGCGTATACATGCAGGTTCACTGAACAAAATGAGCGTGTACCATATACACGCAATTCACAAGAGGAAAAGCGCGTACATGTAGGAAAACTAAGCTTTTGGTCTGAGGTATTTGGTCCATGGTATTTTGATCCATGCTATTGGTCTATGGTATCTATTCGGAGGTATTAACCCTAGGTATTTGGTTCAAGGTAATGGTCCTAAGTGGTTTTGGTCCATGGTATTGAGAAAGGCCTAAAACTATAAAAGGAGGAGAAGATCATTAGGCCATATGCATAAGCATTGAATATCTGATGAAGTGTTAGATCTTGTATGCACGTTATTGGCTTATGGTGCATTGCTTGATCTGAATCAAGGATGAACCTTAGTGATTGATGAGGGATAAGATCTAATGATGGATCAGGATCTTAAGGCTTGAAATGAATTATCATTATATGGTTTTGCTCATGTATATTCTAGATATAAATACTAATGCATGTATTATTCTGCAAATGTTATGATCTAGGTATAACTAAAGTCTGGAATAGCTGAAAATTATGAATTAACATTTATATATGTATATGTTGGTTGGATTTGATAAAAGCACGTACACATGTTGGTTCAACATAGGGAAGTAGTGTATACCTTATGAAGTATGTTTCAGTTGCTTCTATTGTTAGAATATTATATATTACAGAGCAATGGAACACATAAAATATTTTAGAAATATAAACACAGAAAATGCATCAAGCAAGAGAGACACAGATATACGTGGTTCACCCAGTTTTGGCTACATCCACGGAGAAACAACCAATCCTTCTTTTTATATTATCCAGCAAATTGAAGAGATACAACCTACAACAAATCCGCTGTAACTCCCTCTTCGCTCTCAATCTCCTCTCTCTTCCTCAATCACAATACCGATATCCATAGACGCAATACAATTCCCTCATATATAGAGAGGGGTTGCCTTCTAGCGCAAAAAACCCTAAATTAAACATAGCTTCTACCGTCAGATATCCGCCTAATGAACAACCCAGATTGAATATGAAATTACAACATTTTACAAAGAAATTTTACATCTATTATTAGCTTCAGGAGCGCTGCCCCCTATCCCCCCGCCAGTGGGGGGCTTCCAAAAGGTTGCAGCCACCCACCTTGCACCCCCACTGCAGCGAATATTTTATGAGCGGTGTTGCTGCCCCATTTCAAAGTGGGGTCCATTGCGGCGATACCTTTGAATACAGTATATAATCAGGCTCCACACCCAACAATCTCCCACTTGGAGACTGATTATAGCAACTCCATCGCTGCTTCATTTGCTAGACAATGACTCCACTTTGGACCTGGTTGTTTCTCATCTTCTTCATCATACTTGAAGACCAATTGACACTGAGCATATTCTCAGTTTCTCCCTAGTTACAACTTTTGTTAACATATCTTCAGGATTCTAGCTAGTGTGTATCTTTTCCAGCCTCAATTGTCCATCTTCCAACACTAACCATATGAAATGGTACTTGAGTTGTATATGCTTAGTCTTGGAATGAAATGCAGAGTTCTTTGCAATATGTATGGAACTCTGGTTGTCACTGTATAACCTACCCAACTCCTGCTTCTTACCCAATTCATCCATAAACCTTTGTAGCCAAATCATTTATTTACTAGCCTCTGTAGGAGAAACATACTCTACTTTTGTTGTTGAGAGTGCAACAACACTTTGCAGTTTTGAGACCCAACTGATAGTTGTTCCACCTACAGTAAACACATCCTCCTGTTATCTCTGTCACCCGCCATATCTGCATCAACATATCCTTGTAGAGAAATGTTTGAACCACCAAAGTATAATGCTTGATTTGTGGTACCTCTCAAATACCTGAGAATCCACTTCACTGCCATCCAATGTTATTTTCCTGGATTTTTCATGTAACTGCTTACAACTCCCACTACATGTGTAATATCAGGCCTTGTGCAAACCATTGCATACATTAATCTTCCAACTGTTGATGGATATGGAACTTTAAACATATGAGCCATTTCTTCCTATGTCTTGGGACACTCCTCCTTACTTAATTTTAAATGGATAGCCAAAGGTATACTAACTGGTTTTGCATTCTGCATATTAAACCTTTTCAACACCTTTTCTATGTACTCACTTTGAGACAATGTTAATTTGTGATTCTTCCTGTCT
>APFE031296273.1:71076-86480 GCA_000404065.3 Pinus taeda | reverse complement strand
CATCTAACTTCTCAAGATGAAAATCTTCAGCTACTACTAGACTTAAAATAGTTCTGATTGAAGTCATTTTAACAACAGGAGAAAATATTTCATCAAAGTCTATACCCTTTTTCTGTGCAAACCCTTTCACCACAAGTCTAGCTTTATACCTTTTTCTACCTCCATCTTCTTCCTTCAACTTGTAAACCCATTTATTTTGCAATACTGTTTTACCTGCAAGCAACTTGACTAAGTCCCAAGTCTGGTTATGTGCAAAGGATTCCATCTCTTCTTTCATGGCCTGCTCCGACTTCTTCCTGGTTTCTACCTGCACTGCTTCTTCATAACATTTTGGTTCACTAGAATCAGTCAACAATACATAACATAATGAAGGAGAGTATCGTTCAGGGGATCTACTTATCCTAGCAGATCCTCTAACACCACTTTAAGGTGTTTGAGGTGGTTGTTGTTGTTGTGGTTGTTGTTCTAGTTGTTGATCATTATTATTTTCAGGCACCATCATTTTTTCTGTGATCTCATCAAGCACTGTGGATTCTCTGTTTTCTTTTTCATGTTTCTTTTCCTATAGCTGATATTTATACAAAACCTTTTCATTGAATATGACATCTTTGCTCCTAATGATTTTTTTTTTCATAATCATAAAAATGATAACCAAAATCATTAACACCATATCCAATAAAGGTACATTTCTTTGATTTTTCCTCAAGCTTTGTTCTAGTTTCTTTATTAATGTGGACAAAGACTTCACAACCAAAAGTCTTTAAAAAAGAGTAGTTTAACTTTTTACCTGTCCATTCCTCCTCTGGAATACCACCATCCAAGGAACTTGAAGGCCCTCTGTTTATTAGATAAAAAGCAGTATCTACACCATCTACCCAAAATTGTAAAGGCAATTGTGCATGCAATCTCATGCACCTTGCATGCTCCATGATTGTCCTTTTCATCCTTTCTGACACACCATTTTTTTGTGGTGTTCCTCGAAGTGTCTTCTCTCTATGAATTCTATTCTCTAAACAATACCTATCAAACTCTTTGCTACAATATTCACCTCTATTGTCTGATCTAAGACACTTTAACCTTTTTTCCTGTCTCATTTTCAACCAAAGATTTCCATTTCTTGAAAGTATCAAATACATTATATTTATTTTGAATACAATAAATCCAGTTTTTTCTGGTTGCATCATCAATAAAGGTAACACCATAGCAAGAGCCACCAAGAGATGATACTTTAGCAGGTCCCCATACATCTATATGCACAAGCTCTAATTTTTCGCTCTTCTTTTCCTTCCCAACTTTGAGAAATCTAACTCTATTCTGCTTTCCATAAATGCAATTCTCACAGAAGTCCAAATCAACATTCTTCAAACCCGACAACAAATTCCTTGAGTGAAGAATCTTCATCCCCATCTCACTCATGTGTCGAAGCCTATGATGCTAGAATGTTGCATCTACTCCTTTGGAAGAAAGCATTAACAGAGTTAGAAATACCATTGCATAAATGCAATGTACCAACCTTTTTGCCTTTCGCTATTACCATGGCTCCTTTGGTGACCTTCCA
Organism: Pinus taeda; assembly: GCA_000404065.3. Classification (NCBI taxonomy): domain Eukaryota; kingdom Viridiplantae; phylum Streptophyta; class Pinopsida; order Pinales; family Pinaceae; genus Pinus; species Pinus taeda. The sequence goes on along the minus strand of APFE031296273.1, from coordinate 84,922 downwards.
AGCTTTATCTGTGAAAGTTGTCACACAACCTTCACCACCTAACTGCCCTATTGAAATCAAATTTTTCTTTAGATTTGGAACATGCCTTACCTCCTTTATTAGCCATTGGTTTCCATTCTACTATTTTACAAGAACCTTACCCATTCCAACAATTTTATAGGGTTTATCATCACCCAAATAGACTTGTCCCAAATCTCCTTGAACATAGTCATGCAAATATTTCTTATCAGGTGTGGCATGGAATGAGGCCCCTGAATCTACCACCCAGGAATCAGTAATATTTTTGAAAGAAAGAATCAAAGAATCTTGTAACACCTCACCTATCACATTTGCTTCATGATTAGTTTCTTGTTACGCATTTCCTTCTTTTCCCTTTCAAGACTTGCAGTCTTTCTTCAGGTGTACTTTCTTCCCACATTTCCAGCACACTATCCCTAATCTAGATTTGGATCTGCCTTTTCTTGACTTACTTCGATATCCAAGGCTCTTTCCTCTTTCCATTTTTCTTCCCCTAGTCTCTGCATTCAAAGCATTGCCTGATGTCTCACAAGAGCTTTTCCGTCGAATTTCCTCACTAAGGATTGCACCGACATCATCAAACTTTAAAGTGCTAGATCTAGAGATAGAGTTACTAATGGCCATAACTAAACCATTCCAACTTTTTGGCAATGAGCACAGAAATAAAAGAGCCCTAACTTCATCATCAAAAGTTACCCCTACAAAACTTAACTGATTGGTAACTATATTAAATTCATTTAAATGATCAGCAACAGATCCACTTTCTAACATCTTCATATTAAATAAACACTTCATAGGAAATACCTTATTTGAGGTCAAGGGTTTTTCATATAGTTTGGCCAATGTTGACATTAAACCCTCTCTTGTCATTTCCTTTGAAATATTAAACACTACTGATGTCGCTAGGAACAGCCGTATTGTTCTAAGTGATTTTCTGTCGAGAATATCCCATTCTGTTTCTGCCATACTCGTCGACTTCTTTGCCTTTCCACTCAATGGTTGATACAGATCTCTCTGATACAAATGATCTTCCATCTGCATCTTCCACAGTTGACAGTTTTTCCCGTTGAATTTTTCAACCCTAAACCTACCATCTTTCGCCATTGCTTCCACTCGAACCAGGAACCCTCTCTCCTGCGAGTTTATCAGCGAAATAAACCTTCGGCTCTAATACTAGTTTTTAGAATATTATATATTATAGAGAAATGGAACACATAAAATATTGTAGAAATATAAACACAAAAAATGCATAAAACAAGAGAGACACACATATATGTGGTTCACCCAGTTTGGGCTACGTCCACAGAGAAACACCCAGTCCTTCTTTTTATATTACCCTACAAACTAAAGAGATGCGACCTATAGCAGATCCATCGTAACTCCCTCTTCGTTGTCAATCTCCTCTCTCTTCCCCACTCACAATACCGATATCCATAAACGCAATACAATTCTGCCATATATAGAGAGGGGTTGCCTTCTAGGAAAAAAAACCTTAAATTAAACATAACTTATACCGTCAGATATCTGCCTAATGAATGACCCAAATTGACTATGAAATTACAACATTTTACAAGGCAATTTTACATATATTCTTAGCTTCGAGGGCACTGTGGCTCCCAAAAGGTCCCAGTCGCCCCCCTAGACCCCCCTGTAGCGAATATTTTACTGGCGGCATTGCTTCCCCATTTCGAACTGGGTTCCAATGCAGCAATACCTTTGAATATAGAAGATAATTAGGCTCCACACCCAACATCTGTTTGTTGTTTTAGAGTTCTGGATTCTGCCTTGGGTTCTGGTGACTGTATTCTGGTGACAATATTCTGAATGATCAGATTGATTGATTGTGATTTGCTAAAGTGATGATGGGCTGTCAAAGTGATTGATTGATTCAGTTGTGATGTTTGAGTTTCAGTGATTGGTTGATGTAAATATATTTGATAATTCTATTGTAGTGGTGACTAATTTTGAGCTTCAATGTTGTTGATGGGTCTAGTATGAAAATTGGATGAAATGTGGCCTTCGGATTATGGTGTTGTGTTCCAAGAGTATCCAGTTTGAAAATTTATGAAACGTGGTCCCTATAGGAAGAAAGAAGGTCGTAGCCTTCTGTAGGTCAGCGCTTACATACTAGTAAACATATTGGCTAGTACAAGAGCTAGGGGGTTGTAGATCCCTTCCAATAGAAGTTGGATAACGAGAGAAGGTTGTAGCCTTCTGCAGGTAGAAGCCTGCGTACTGGTATGAGTCTAAACCAGTACAATGTTGTAAATAGATTTTCTTATAATTAAAAGAAGACAGAGATGACAACAGTAGGTGGTTTCACCCACATTGGGTTTCCACCTTAAATCTTGGTGTTCATGTGTGTTGCTTTTGTGTGATGGTTCATTCTATTATTAAATGCTCATGGTTATTGTTTAATGTTTAATAAAGTACTGATGCATAGATTAAATATCAACATATGATTAATTAACTGAATCATAAGTTCATTAGATATACACTGGTTGCCTTAAGAATAGTTGCGTGCACACACGAGTTCCCTTTACTGAAGTAGCATATATAAATCTAATTATGAAAATGAAAAAGTTATTGATTTACAAATATTGATTCACCCCACTTCCCCCCTCTTAGTATTATTTCCAATAATTGGTATCAGAGTAGATCCTTTGGGAGAAACTTGATCACTTGAAGGAGATTCATAGAAACAATGGGAAACAAGCTAAAGAAGAAAGCACCTCTAAAGAAGAAGGCATCTCAAAGGAACTATGACAGTGGGAGAGTCGATTGGGGATTATGTGGAAGCAACTCTTTAGATTCAGAATCACCTCAGAATGAAGATGAACAAGAAAAAGAACCATTAGGTATGAATTTATTATCCTCTGGTGATACATTTCTCTGTCCATTTGAAGATGATGAAAGTGACAGTGAAACAACTGAATTTGCTCTTATGGGTGAAAGAGAAAGATATCAAATAGAAGCAGAATTTAAAAGGCTCACAAACAAAATTATAGATCAACAAGATCTATTGGACAAAAGGGAGTGTGCCTTCAAAGAAGAAGCTACCAAACTAAAAGTGGAAGGAAACAAAGTAAGGAAGAAGTACAAGAAAAAGGAATATCAATGTCAAAAGTAGTAGGACGAGGTGACATCATTAAGAAATGAAGTAAATAAAAGGAACACAACAATCAAGAAATTTAAAGATAGATAAAGTTACTATGAAGGTCTTGAAGCTAAGATCCTCTCTCTAAAAGAAGATCTTGAAAAATCAAATAAGCAGAATGAAGAACTACTCCAAGCTCTTGAAGAACAAGAAAACAAATTTCTCGAATTAAGGCAACAAGTGGAAGAAGGAAGAAAAGCTGAAGAAATCATGAAGAAGCAGTATCTTGAAAAGGAAGAGCAATATCAGGTTGAGGTAAATATGCTAAAAGATAAATTATAAGAAAAGGATAAGCTTTTATGATTTCAAGATAGTACTAAGATTTTGGATGATATTCTTAGTAGTCAAAGGTATCCTGCCATCAAATTTGGTCTTGGTTTCCATGAATTTATTGAAGGTGAATCTAGCTCACAAGCTAAGGCAAGGAACTCTACTGTAAAACCTAAAATGCTCAACAATAAGATTAGAGGTCAACCCCATCAACAACCAAGGAAAGAAATTCTTCAAAGAAAAAAATTTACTCCTAAATGTGGAAGTGATAGTCGGTTATTTCCTCAAATGAATAATGTTGAATGTTTTATATTTCATAATTATTGACATGTTGCAGCAAGATGCAAGAGTAGAATGGTTGAAGACCATCACACAGAAAGATCATCAGCTTCCAGGTACTTTAAGGGATATTGTTTTTCTTGCAATATGTTTGGTCACAAAGTCATTGACTGTTGTAGAAGAAATATGAAACATGTATGTTATGCATGTAACAATTTTGGACATATAGAAAAGGAATGCAGGAGAAAATTTTAGGCACCATACCAAAAGGAGAAAACATCATCACACTCAAAGATATGGAAGAAGAAGGAAGTATAGTGAGAAAAATGTGGCATGGCATAGTGTACAGACATAACAGATTCAGGGGGAGCTGAAAGTGTGAAACTTCAATGTTCTAAATCTCATACACAATTTTCATGAAGACAAGTGGCGTTTATACGCGAGTTCGACGTTGCACAATCGCGTATATGTGGTTTGAGAAAAATGCAGTGGGACAGATTCAGAAAAACTAATTTGATATGATTCAGGAAATTATCAGTTATCTTTTCTTTCATGATGATAGATGACTACAGTCTGTGAATGTTATTTAGTAGTTCTTTTGATACTCACAAGTTTTTGATAACTTGATGTATATCTGATTGATAATGATGCCTTGTTACTTCTCACTGATATATGCAATGATCAGATTTGATAGTGAACAGGTGGAATAGGTTTAGGGGGAGAACATGTTATGCTTCATAAAGCATTGTTGGCATTATGTTTAGAATTCTTTGTCACCTAATCAATGATGATGATGCTTATATGGCTAAATAATACATCTTCCTATGTTACGATTATGAGTTTCCCATGATAAAATCTCATATGATACTTGGGGTCACATAGTTGGTATTCAGATCAGATTTATGAATGATTGTGAATGAATCTTTGATGATGCATATAGTACATATATGTTGCTTACATAGTGATCTTCATAAGGACAAGGAGAAGTACAAAGTTTGAGTACACAACTTCATTATTTTGATGAGCCACCCATTTCTTTTATGATGTTTTCAAAGATGCATAAAGATCATATGGTGTAGTTATGATGTAGGATTCCTATAGTTCTTGCCTCTCACATGATTGAGGATTGCTGTTGTTCATGTTATCAAGAAATCTTGACAAATGAACATGAGCTCATGGTTTGCTAGATACATATTGCTATCTCTTTGATGGATATATAGTATAATTACTTAAGTTGCATATTGATAAATATTGATGGTTGGCCAAGAGAATGGTGTTATTTCAGGTCGCATTGAAGACATGGATATTCGAAGGCATGGATTACTTAAACACATAATGATGGTGAGTTCTTACCTTATGATGATAGGTTGATACTCACAAATATAGATTATCATGGTTGATGCTTATCAGATGTGGGATGTTCCCTGGTGATGATACATGGTTGATATATTAAGTGTTCTTGTGAAAGATCATGCAGTTCTTGATGATGATGTAATGACTGTGGTGTTTTTCACATATGATATGATGTGAATGATTTTGTATAACATATGCTAAGTTGATTCATGGAAGGTTATGATAAGGCTCTTTCAATTAAGGAAACGAAGCAAGTTTATCTTGATGAGATCAAGAGGATGAGTTGATATCTATATGCAGACATACTTTGTCATAGGTTGATAATATTTACACTGTCATATCTTGGGAACTAATGATGGACATATACAGGTTGTTGATGTCGATTCTGTTGACAGATTCTTATGGAGCAGATCATAGATGGTGTATGATAGTTACCGATGACTATCATGATCTTGTTTAGATATTTGGTCTCTGCTATAAATGTCATGTATATCATTCGATGTAAAGGTCCTATCAAGACCCATGATGTAATAATTTGTCTCTGTTTGTTGTATTCTTTTGATGAGTCCCTTTTTGATCATATGATGTAATTTGCATCCCCACTTTACATGGGATGGATGATGTAATATTTGTTATTTCTGTCATGCATAAACAATTGGTATATCCCCACTTGGTTGGGTGGATGAGTCAAATTTGGTATATCCCCATTCAATTGGGAGATGGATGTACGTATGATTCATTGGTTATAGGAAGATCATCGTCATACAGTTGAGTTATAGAGTCATGTTATTATTTTAGAAAATATTTCTTACAAATTCAACATGTTCTTAGGGGGAGCATGATCAATGTTCTTTTTGGTTAGCCCTTTGCCCTTGATGTCAAAGGGGGAGAGTATTTTGGTGTTTCTTGTTACCTTTAATAGTTTCTATAGCTTGCGGTAATCACAACCAACATGGTTGCCATCAAGTCCAAAGAGGGAGATTTCTGGCATTATGATGCATGTGTTGTACATGATGGCAACCCACTTGTAGAAAAACAACTCACTTGTATATGGTAACTAGATGAATCTACAGAAGAAATATCAGATGTGACAGAATGCATGACAGTTGTGTTTATAGATGTGACAAAATGTAGGGCAGTTCAAAGGAATCAATTCAGAAGTAATTGGTTAGAGCCTGGATTGTCCTTATACTGAAGAAAGGCAATCCTAGGATAACCACAAACCAAGCTTAACCTGGTAGCTAGCACTACCAGGTTGGAGAGGGCTCTCTCCTTGTGAATCTTAGTCAAGATGAATAGATCAGATATGGATTTTAGGCTAGGTATAGTAGCTCTAGGGTTTTTTATTGTTTTTTTTGGGTTTTTTGTTGGATCAAATGGAGACAAGCAATTTTGGGTCCGAGAAATTAAGTTAGGATGCAGGGTGTTCTATGGGGCAAGTTATGTAGGTTATTTGCCACTTGAAATTGAGTGAGATAGGAGGTCTAAGATTGGTGAGGAGCTGAGGAGGGCATGTAAAGATCATGTATCCTTCTCAAACAATAGAAAACATAGAAAACTGAATAACTTCCCAAGGCAGAGCACTGTAAACAATGAATTCCACCTATCTATCCTAACATCATTCAGCTAGAAGAAATGAATTAGATTGTGGCATACATCAAACATGTGAAAAACTGATAAAAGAAGAATAAACTATTCGAAAACACCATACCACAAGTATCCCATAAAAATAGCTGCAAATCCTGTTTATTTCCTTGCCAAACTACTGATAATGATGTACAATGTAGCTCAGAGGATCCAAGTGAGTCCAACCTTTACTAATGACAGAAAAAATACATCATATAGACATAAAACCACCTATTCTAGCCATCAGGGGTCAAAACCAAGAGAAGAGGAGCTATTACAACCATTTCCAAACAGGGACCAGGAATATAGGCAATGGAACAACTTGCCTCTATAAGCATGGAAACTGATTCATTGACCCCAAAACCACCTCTAACCAATGAATCTACCCTATAAGTTCATTTCACTGTTACATTTACATGCAAAGTCATTAATTACATCATCAAAATCATCCATAAGGAGAGAGAAAGTGAATTTTCAGAGAAGACATGCGAAATTTGATTTTTCTGGCAAACTGGCCAAAAGCGCAGTGCCATTAGCCAAAAGCACAACGCCGCTTTCCACCCATTTTTTTATGCCTTCCCCTTTTCCAACGTGAGCCCCAGATAGCTCATTGGAAAGGTATTTGAGTCTATTTTCTAGAACATCTCGAATTTCTAAATTTGGAGGTCATTTGCCCCCTCAAAAATTGACTCTCCCAAGGCATCTTTTGTGTGTCCAAAAAGAGGCAGAAAGGTCATTTTTTTGATAGCTTTTGGACCTTTTGGTGGGCCAATTTTGCTCCAAAACTTCTGGATTTTTTTGGGATGGATGCTCTCATCGTGCTAAACCCAAAAATCTAAACGTTTTCCTCATTGGATGCCCCAAGGAAAGGCACGACGCTTTTCCCCGGCGCTGGTTGCGCTGCACTTCTAGGCTAATATTCTCTGTTGGAAAATTAAAAATTTGAAAAATGCCAAAGCTTTCCAAACTTTTCCCAAATTTGGCACAAGGAATCACCATCAACTATTTTGATGGGCTAGTGAAGCTTCATCCAAGATTTTCAACTTATCTTGCTCCTTTTTGCTCTTTAAAGCCTTTTTCAACCTAGCTTTAAGCTTCCTTATCCTCATGTTACAGATTTTTCTGCAGGTCATGTATTGGTAGGCCATGTGGCAAGGCATATTCTTATCCCTATTAACCTTCTCAGTCAGCCCTTCAGGGTGCATGTTGACCCTCTCAAGCCAATTTTCCCTATCATTTTCAATCTCTTGCTCAATTGAAGTCAACTTGACATGAGCCTCCTTGGCCTTTTGCATGTTTTCTTTGATCACTTGTAGCTCCATGAGGACTTTCTTGTTACTCAATTGTTTCTTTTCCTGGTCTGAATATATGATGATGAACTTAGCTCTCTCTAAGTTATCTGCCAAGGATTGTATTTCAGCTTCTTGTTCCTTTATGATAATGTCTTTAACAGTGTCTGGATCCTGAGCTTCCAAGTCAATAATGTCAACTCCATGATGAGTAAAGTGCTGTTGTGGCTCCTCATGCTCAACAAGATTAAAATCTCTTGCCTGCTCATCACCAAGATCCTCTTCTTGCACCTTTTCCTTGCCCTTGCTCAACTACTCAACATGTACCTACTTTGTTGAAGAAGAAGGCAAAACTCCTTCCACACCTTGTGGAGATAGCACTTACCTGTGGCCTGATGACGAAGGCAAGACCCCTTCCACACCTTGTGGAGATAATACTTGCCTAGCAGCTGCAAAAAGTTTCCTATCACCCCTCTTATATGTCACAAACACTGGCACTCCAACATTTTCAGTCTCTTTGACTTTTTCATGGCTTGAAGGTGTTGGCATTATGATACATATGTTGTACTTGATGGTAACTCACTCATCTCAGATGATAAATTATAGTGCAGAGAGAAGTTCATGCAATTTCAGGAAGAGAAAAGTTCCCTTCATGTAGAGAAACGTTCACATACTTTCATGCAGAGAAAAGTCCCTTTCATACAGAGAAATGTTCATGCACTTTCATGCAGAGAAAATTTCCTTTCATGCAGATAAAATTTCACGCACTTTCATGAAGATAAAAGTTTCTTTCATGCAGAGAAAAGTTCACACACTTTCATGTAGAGAAAAGTTCATGCACTTTCATGCAGAGAAAAGTTCACTCATGCAGAGAAAAGCACACGCGCATGGTTAGTGATTGTTAATGGGATACTCATGTTGTCGCCATGTATGTTTGCATTGAGATCCATTTTATGCCATGATGGCGGGATGATCATGATGCATGAGTTTTGTGTCATACTGATAGGAGTCTTTTGACTGAGAGTTCTTGTAGTGGAACATATCTTGGAGCCACTCCTGCGTGAGGGCATTTTCCTTGTATGATAGGGACATCACCTCTTATGTACATCATCACTATTGACAACACTTAATGCAACGACCTACACCATCTTGACACCGGGGCTCGGAGACGTAGTCCCTCATGGATGAACTCCATTATCAATGGCTTACGTTTTCATGTGTTTATTCTTGCCATGTTCCTCTTCTTTACAACATGCACATGTATTCATTTATTTTCTTTTAAAAATGAAATCTAACACATCATGAAAGTAAAAGGTCTTGGAAGGGTCCTTTTTCACACTCGGACCTAGATCAATTTAATTCCTACAATTTTTAGATTCTTATGTTCTTTTGTGGTGATCATTTATGAGCCCTAGTGTAAGGAGTTGTTAACCTAGAGATCCCAACATGTGTTCCAAAGCACACAGGGCTCAGACCTACAAATCCTTCATGGTTATTTCAATCATGTGTTAAGTGTGTTTGTTGTTGCAAGGATTATTGGGTCTTCTGGATTCCTCTATGATTATAACAATTGAGTTTACTAAAATTTATTAAAGAAAATAGTGTTAATTGTATGGCATGTAAGTGATGAATCCATACTTGATATAACCCTTGGAAGATTAGTTTAGAAAACCATTTATTTACTTCTAGCATAGCACAAAAACCATTTGATCTTAATTCTGCATCTATGTTTCCAACAACTCGTGAGCTTATGAGCTCCTGATCGATAATTTAATGAAAAAAATTTAAGCAATTGAAATTCCCCAACATACCCCCAAAAATTTTCATTTGATACCTCAAAATTCTCTAAGAAGGTTTCATACCCCAATTTGTCAAACTAGGTCCTATTGGTTAGTATGGTCATGTGTGTTGATTACTTCACATATTCCACTCTAAAAGCATTAAGATGGATGATAAATAATATAATGACCTAATCCAAATCACACCTGCCCATTTGTGGAGGCTTTTTGTCCCCAAAATATTCTATTGAATGAGGTGAGGAAATTTTTCCTCTACCTTCTCTCGAGTGTACCATTTAGCCTTTCTTAGAAGTTGTCTTATTAATGTAATCTTCCAAAGGTAATGCTAACCATGTCTTGTAGTTTTGAACCTCTTTTGCAAATTTATATCCTCTATCAACTACTACTACGCATCTTGTACCAAATCCTCTATAGAAGGTAGGACATATTCCTCTTCCTGATCTAACATGGAAGGCTCATAGAGTTTCATATTCTTGACATTCACAATTGAGTAATTATGCATGCATGGGGGTAGAGTAATTCTGTAGGTGTTATCTCCCACCTTTTCCAGTATCTCAAAGAGATCATTCCATAAAGCCTTGATTTTCTTACCAAGATCATGTTGCATCTCCTTGTTCAATTGTCACCATACTATGTCTCCCACCTTTAACAATTTCTCTATTCTTTGTTGATCATGTCTTCCTTTATATTTTTCTAGTGAATTTTGTAGTGTCTCATATAATTGTATATGGATATTCCTGATATTCTCCACAATTTTTCAGCCCTCAAGGCATCTGTTGTAAGATCCTCCTTCACTCTTCCTTATTGTCCAAATGAAAATATCCAAAACATTTTCAAATGGGAACTTACGAGTACAAGTGTGGGGTACTCTATTATAATAGTGTTTACAAGATTATTTTTTAGGTAGAATTGACTCAAGGAAAGAGTTAAAATTGACCAGGTCAACAATAATTGTTTTGGGCCCATGGTTTTGCGCCCATGGCTTGCATGTAATGGAGCCTTTAAAGGGTTGGGAGGAACTCTATTGTAATGTGCTAGGGAGGTGAGTGGTGAAGGATCGCTTGGCTGCCATGGCCAGGTTTTGGCCAAGGGATTAGTGGAATTCCATTAGTTTGGTTTTTCACTAAAGTTCAAGTTTTCTAAAGGTAAAAATTGTGTGCAAATTGTGTTTATGTTTTATGATTATTGCCTATTAATTTACTAATTATCTCATAAAATATTTTTTTTCTCTTGGTAAATTTCCACATTTTCATACTAGGTCTTTGGATGATTATGATTGTAATCCATCAAAATCTGCACCAAATTCCTATTGACTACTTCTGTTTGCCCATCTATTTGAGGATGGAATGATATAAAGCTCTTTAACTTCATGCCCATCTTTTACCACAATGTAGTCCATACTGCATTGAGAAATCCTTTTTCCCGATTTAAAAGTATGCTCCTCAATATCCCAAAGTGCAACCAAACCTATCCAAAGAGCACGTTTACTACTTCTTTACATTGATGGTATTTTTATAGGCCATTAAAGCACACATATTGCTAAATCCTGAACTACCATAAACAAGTATTCATGTCCCTTCTTGGTTGTCTGTAAAACCCCCACAAAATCCATGGAATTGCATTCCCAAGGATGAGTAGGTACAAGTAAGGGATTATATAGACCCCGTTTCTTGTTACTAGGATTTTTTGTACAACAAAGCATGCATCCTCATATGAACCTAGCTACTTGTTCTTGCATCTTGAAATAATACAAATTCTTTTGTGATTTGGCCAATGTATTCCCTACACCAAAGTTCCCTACATCCTTGGATTTGTGAGCCTCTTTAATCAAATGCAATCGCTCACCTTTTAAAACACATAACTTATATAGCTTGTACCCATCTTAGAGATGGTAGTCAAATGTGTTGTCACCATCATGCACATGAATCCAGATATGCAATTGTTGAAACACCTCCTTGAGGTCCTTGTCCTCTGCATATGCCACTTTTTATGATTATGGGTGAATGAATCCATGTCCATTAGAGTTACCAAAGTTTTTATCATTGATGTGGGTGGCCTTGAAAGCATGTCATCTAACTTGTTTATGTTTCCCTTATTGTACTTGATCACTAATTGAATTTTTTGTAGAAACCCCATCCACTTGTAATTCATGGTCTATTGTAACTTACTTTAGGCTTGTAGGTACTCTAGTGGTTGGTGACCTGTATTAATTTGGAAGCTCAAGGAAACATTCCATCCTTTTTAAAATCTTCCTCATCAAGAAATATCCCTCCTAGCCCTTGGAGGAATTTAATTTGGTTAAAGAAAACGGTATTTTTAAGAAGGAAACCCACATGTGCACAGAAGGATAGGTCTTCCCTAAAGAGAAATTTGTCACCCTTGGAAGCATATAAATACAAGAAAAGTTAACCTCATTTCGATATCATCATCAAGCATCTTCTTCTATCTTCTATGGTTTGTCTCTCACAGGTTTGAATTTGCTTCACGCATTGGTTCATAGAAGTTTGAAATTACAAATTCCAAGGCTCACACATCTGAAAATGATATTTTTTTTTCTATAGACGTAGGGTTGGAATGAAATATTCTCATCTAGATCCACTCACATGAAACAATGCTCCCTATAGATGGAGGGCTATAGTTGCACACATTGTCACTAGTTCATTGCGACAATGAACTAACATAGTTTGACTGTTAGTCATAGGCTTGGAAACTTTGTTTTGGATCAAATTTGTCTACTGTGGTCATTGTTTGGTTTTTAGTATTTTTATTAGTGAATTGGATTATTGTAATCTCTCTCTTTACTAAACATTTTATGAAAATATAATAAGAAGAATAATTTGAAAGGGTTTTCCTGCTTATGGGGGTTTTCCCGCTTCTTTTACGAATTATGGTGTCTCTTTTTATTTATATTAATTGTCTTCTATTGTCTGCCACATTTACTATTCTATATACAATTTCTATCAATCATTGGAATTAAATTGTTTTAAAATATTGCTAATTGAAGAAAATAATTTGGCTAAAGTAACTATAACAACATAGAATAGTGGACAATTAAGTTGGTATTAGAGTTGATAAGGTGAAGACAAAATCCCAAGGAGACAAGAGAGAAGACAAATCATTCTTTAAAGAAGCCGAATGATCTTATTTGATTTGGTCAAGATGTCTACCTCTTACTTCAAGGAGAATGAGAAGTTGGGTGAGTCATCTAACTTTTCTACCTTAAAGATCAGGTTGGAAGTTACAATATATTGCAATGATGTCTTGGAATATGTGTAAGGGAAGGTACTTGAGCCTCTAGCGAATGCTTTTGCTGCTATAAAATATAGGTACTAGAAAGGTTATCTCAAATCTAATATAATTATCATTGATGGTTTGCAAGATCATTTTATTGTTTATGTTGGTAACTTGAAAGCATCTAAGGATATGTATGACAAGTTGGTTAGGATGTATGGGGTCAAAAGCTTGAAGCACATCCTCTCTTTGAAAGATCAACTCAAAGAAATAAATATGAACAAAGGAGAATTTGTGAAATCTTGTATCATGAGGGTACCCCATTTAAAGGATCAATTGCAAGTTGCATGTGAGCAGGTATCTGATTGGGATTTGGTAATTGTCACTCTTCGAGGTATTCCTCCCATTTGGGAAACATTCATTACTACTTTAACCAAAAAAAATGTGTTCCCAACATTTGATGGGCTCGTTGGTAAATATACTCAAGAAGAGACTAGGAGGTTTGACCGAGGGAGAATTCAAAAACATGAAGTTGGAGAGACTTCTGCATTTGCTACTCAAGATAAGAAAATGAAAGGTAAATTAGGTCCATCTTGTTAGCGCTTGAAATTTCACCTCAGGCTGAGAAAGGTAAACCTCAAGGCTACATCAAACCATTTAGCCTCGTAGCTAGCCTTACGGGGCAGGAGAAGGCTCTCTCCGGTCTATCTCGTAAAATCTTCAATAGATGAGATGACCAATAGGGTAACACTGATTTTAGGCTAGTAAACTGATCAAAAGGGTTGATTTGGGGTTTTTAGGGTTTTTGGTGGCAAATTGAGGGG
>APFE031296273.1:56166-70954 GCA_000404065.3 Pinus taeda | reverse complement strand
ACTTTGAATTCTCTTTAGACAGTAGAAAACATTGAAATTAAACCAACTTAAAAGCAGAGCATGGCAAGCATGAATTCTTACTTTAACACTTCATTTGTTTAATGTGCAGAAGTAAAGAAAGGAAATGAATCACATAACAAAGCTTAAAAGAACATTGAGAAACACACCATCAACACATGAAACCACAAGAATCCCAAAAAGGACTGCAAACCCTGGTCTTCCTTAGCCAAAAATTGCAGAGATACAGTGAAATAATACAATGATAGCTTCTCCCTCAAGAGTCCAACCTTCCAACCCCTGAAAATGATTGAGAAAATACATGATATAGGCAATCCAACCTCTTTCCTTGCCTCTAGGGGTCGATCTCATCCTTCTAGGAGCTGTTTCAACCACTTCTAAACTTAGTACTAAAATCTAGGCAGTCAAAACAACTTGCCTCTATAAGCTAGGAAACCAATTAATTCATTTAATTTTCACCTATTTCATGAACGAATCTTCTAGAAGAGATACATAAGAGTAAAAGTTTCATAAAAGTACCATAATTACATCAAAGATAATCATCATTCACCTCAAAAAGTCAAACTGAGTCAAATCTATGTTTTCTGGGCTGTACAGTGCATTTCTGGGCAATTCTGCCTGACATGTCGCGCCCCCCTGCCTGACATGTCGCGCCCCTTTGGAGCCATGTTTGGGGACATTTCAGGTTGAAACATTGGGAAAGAGTAGGCATGTTGGAAATTTATGTGAGTCTACTTTCCAACCCAACTGGAATTTTTGGATTTGGAGTTGATTTGACCTGTCAAAAATCAAATCTCCCAAGACTGGTCAAAAAGTGCCAAATGAGGATGCCTCAAGGAAGAGTGTTGTTGCAGTCAACTTTTGAATGCCTTCCTCAACCCCAAATTTATCTCATGATAGCTCATTGGAAAGCGCTTTGTGTCTAGTTATCACTTGACCCATCAAGAAAATCATTTGGCAAACCAAGCTAGGATAAAACGTGATTTTCCCAAGGTCACTTCAGAGGTGTCTTTGATTCTCCTGAGGCAACGGTATTCTTGACATTTCTCTCAAACCATGACACCTGTGCAAAAAGGTAAGGATTTTTTTCTTCCTTGGCATGTTGTGGACAACAACCTCTCTCAGTTTCACAAAATTCATCTTTGATTTCTCTGGAACATTATTTGAGTGCGACTTGTCCCGATGTGTGAAACAAGGAATTTTGTCGAAATGGAGAGAAATGAAGGGGATAGGGGGATTCTTAATTCTTGGGGAAATTTTTGGGAGTGGGGAGGGATGTTAGGAAGCAGGGGAAAGTGGAATATCAGGGATTGAGTGAGGGGAAGGGGTCCAAAAGGTAAAAACACAGGCCCAACCTAGAAAATTGCCAAGTTGTAGCAAGAAACTAGGGTTTGTGCAAAAATGAGGATTTTGGGGGATCTGAGTGTTGGGAAGTATTTGATAAGGTACATTAAGGATAGGGGAAGGTGTATGAAGATCAGGATACAAGTTTGGCTGATGATTTGACCGTCCAAGAGAAATTGGCTTTAGAACCCTAGGAGAGGGAAATGAACCTTGCCTAGGCACAACTGAAGCATGAATAAGCTGTAAAATGACCCTATGGAACTTGACATGATGATGAAAACCCTCTGAATGATGATAGGCTCAGCTGAATAGTGACATAGGTTGTCATTTGGGCAAATTTGAAAAGAGTGAGAGAAAACCCTAGACCTAATGCCTAGTGACCAAATTTTGCTTGAAGACTCACTGAAATGACAAAATTTGACCTTGACACTTCAAAATAACTATGTAAGAGCACATTTTATCACTGGAGGAAGGCTGGAAAGGCTGACACTAACACATCTAATTAAATTAATTATGAACCAGTACCTGGGAATTCTAATAGAAGAATGAGGAGAGACAAAGATATGTCAAATATTGAATGTTACAATTGTCATGAGTTTGGCCACTATGCTCAAGACTGTTAGGGAAGGAGGAATGCTCCAAGGTCAAAGTACAACAAAAATCATGGATTTAACAATAGAAATTTCAATAATATAAGAAGATATGATCAAAAAGAATGAGGCAATCGAAGAAGAAGACATGCTCCAGATGAGTGTTGGGTGCAGGAATTGCGCTTGAGCAAACTCCTCAACACTTAATTGTCAACCTGAGGGTTTTGTAAACTTAGAGATAAAGCACAGGCAATGCCAGAAATGGTATGAACTTTCCCTATCTCTAATCCTACTTCTTAAATGAAATTCTTTGGAGAATCAGACATAAATCAATCAGGAATATAATTGACACCAAAGAAACACTAGTGCTGGAATGTAAAAGACAATTTGCATGTAAATCAAGTAAAGAAATTCCACACAATAGAAACAATCTTAAATGTTTTAATGAAATTCTATGTTCATCTTCAGATGGATGGCTAACAGTTTGACATGTGGGCCCTTGCAGAATTATGTCTTCCTTATGATATTCCTTCCACACAAACAACCTGTCCTTGCATTGTTACAATTTTCTTGCACTAGTGCAGGTACAATATCTCTGTGCAAAGGTATATATGACCTTCCTTAGTGAAGACTTATGTCTTAGTGGAGGTTCTCTAAGCCTAAAGGCCTAGAGCACTATGTTTCTATGACAAGAGACCACCTCCTGCACCGAAGAAGAGATTTCTTCACCTAGTTTGGAAATTACTTTCGAAAAGACTGAAAGATGTGCTGGAAAAGAATTGCAACTGTAAATGAAATTCTGAAGTAAATTATATGCAGAAAAGGAAATGCTTCAATTCATTAAACCTTGCAAAGGAAATAAAATTCATGAAATAAAAGCACTTCAAAAGAATCAAACAATAGTCTAAGTGTTTTTCATGTGTTATCTAACTTTAGTAATCCATTCAAAGATGCTTATGCTCTTTGCAGGTATAATATGTTTATGATGATTTTATGCAACTGCTTCCAGATCCTTTTAAAGATATACTTTTAATACTGAAGATAGTTACTAAATTAATGATTCATTCACTTGCGTAATAATTGGAAATAATATGCAGAGAAGTGATTCACTATTCGCTGCAAAAGAAAAATTAAACCAAAGTGTAGGCAACAACATGCATTGGTGCAGGAAAGAGTTCTCTGCACGATTCGATAAAAAATGAGTTAAAACAGAGATTGAGAATAAAATAAATGTAAGGAAGATATTTCATAAACAAAGTAAACACAACTAACTCCCAAACCCCAAATCTGTTTCACACGTTAGCTACAAAAGATATTTTAAATCATAACTTGAAAGATAAAATTAAAACTATAACATCACACAACTGCAAATGAAATATCCACACCTTCTTTCTAAATAATGAAAGCAAGAGGGGTAAATGAGCTGGGTTGGTTGGGCCCTAACTAACCAAATCGTTTCCCTTCTAAGGAATGAAAAAACTCAGCACTTCAAAAGATACATCAAAGATAAACTAGATGTTGTGTATGAAAATCATGGCAATTCTCGTGTATTACTTGATTCGGCAAATATACATGACAGAGTAGTCTAGCCCCAGCGCCGAGGTGATAACCGGATTACATAAACAAAATTACAATCGATGATTCCTTCTGACTAACCTCCTCCTACCTATATCTATATTATATATATCCTTTTGGCTTTAGCTATTTTCACTAATTACAGACATTTCTTGTTTAGGCCTTTCGGCCGAATAGACTTAGAAACTGAAATCACAAACTTGATCAGCAGTTACAATACACATGAATCTCTCTTGGTTGTAATCTAACTTTGGAAAATATTCCCTGATTGCGAGCCATCTATTATCCCGCTTCAGTTCATCAATGGCTAAACTTAGAGTTAAGGATCGAGACCCATCCTCATGGAAGATTTGGCTTCTCGGAAATCTCAGACAGTCTTCGTGTTGGTGCATGAATCTACCTACACTAGTAATACTCATTCATAATTAATACTAAGTTCCTTGGTTACTCTAGGAAATTAATATGAGTTACAAGAGATATTTAAATAGGCATGAAATCCATATAAACTGATTAATAAAGTGCTGAAATAAATCTTAATATAAAATATGAGCATGTGTAGGAATGGGTAACTATCTTGTACTAGTGTAGGAAGGAAGGGTATTTTATTGAGATAAAACAGAGGTTTACTTTCATGGAAATGGGGTAGAAAATAGGGCAATTTAGGATACAAACCATGAGCGTGAGGAAATCCATCATCCTCAGAAGAAATCAAGGAACTCCAAGTATGAAAGTAATGTAGCTACTAGTATATAAGAATATATTATTATTTCATCCCTTTCTAGTTCTTATCCTTTGGATTCCTATGATAGCTAGCTAGTAGATAGTGGGGATTCTAGACACTTATCCGAGTATAAGGAAGCCCTCTCAAATCTGGTTGAGAAGGAGACACATTTGAAGATTATTCTTAGGGATAATTATACATATCCAATGAAAGGATTTGGTATTGTCAAGTTTGATTTGTACTCTGTAGAATCTGTTCTTCTTCATGAAGTAATGCATGTTATAGAGATAAAAAAGAACTTGGTATCTATTTCTTCTTTGGAAGACGAGGGTATGAGAGTAGATTTCATCAAAGGATAGGTCTTTACATGGCCTAAGGAATCTCAGATGAGAGATGGTTTCACCTTGGGATCTAGAGTATGAAGAACTCTATAGAGTCAAAAAAATACATCTACTAGAAATGGTTATTGGAGTGGTTGATGTTCAAACTAGTCACGATGGAGTATGTCTAGGATGTACCAGTGGAAAGAAGAAAAGTGGACCATTCCCCTCTAGCAAGAAAAAGACCAACGATATTCTTCAACTTATTCATTCTGACCTATGTGGCCCCATGCATGTGCACTCTATTGGTGGAAATCTCTATTACATAATATTTATTGATGACCTCTACAGGTAAAAAATTATATATTATTTAGAGCATAATGATAAGGATTTTGATACGTTCAAGGAATTTAAGGTGAAAATAGAAAATCAAACAAGGAATAAAATCAAAATCCTCAGGTCTGATAGTGGTGGAGAGTACATTTTAAATGTGTTCATTAACTTCTACAAGAAGGAAGGAATCAAGAAGGAAACCATTGTACCTTACTATCTTGAGCAAAACAGATTAGCTAAAAGAAAGAATAGGTCTATTGTAGAATCTGATCGAGCCATGATCCATGATGAAAAGTTGTCAAAGCTCCTCTGGGAGAAGCTAAAAATACAACGATCTATGTACAAAATAGGGTTCCCCATCAAGATTTGGATAACAAGACTCTTCAAGAAGTTTTCACAGTTTTGAAGCTCGATATTGGACACCTCAAGATATTTTTTTTCCTGATATATTTCCATGTGCCAAAGGACAACAAGAACAAGGTAGAAGCCACCACAAAAAAAATTACATTTGTTATTTATTGTGAAAATTTATTTGGTCAAGGCAAGATCGATTTTAGTAGGGATGTAACTTTCATTGAAGATGATTCCCTTCGAAAAGCAAGGGACCTTCCTTATAACAGCCCAAGTGAAAAATCCATGTAATAAAAGTTAACAAACAAAAACTAAGACCACAATCAAGGTACACGTATTCCAACTTGAATGTTGGGAAAAGATATCCTAGTGGGCATCACTGAATGTGTTTTTGGCTAAGGAAATTGGCAAAGGCTAAGGCAAAGACATTAAAAGGAAAAAAAATCATTTTTGGCACATTTATTTATGAAAATAAAGGTAATTAGGAGAAAAGTAAGGTGAAAGGTCACAGGTTTCATGTGAGGAGGAAAATGAAGGAAAATAATGGAAAATGAAGAAAATAGAGGCCCCATTCATAAGAAGGCTTATGAGAATCAGTTGGTATCCTTTTTTCAGTTAAAGTTTTAGAGCTCTGTCATTATTCTCTCTCTCACTCTTGGCCACCTAGAGTTTTCTTGGAGCACTCTAGCTTTGGATCAAGTAAGGAAACATAAACAAAGGGAAAGGACGGAAAGCAAGGATCAAGAAAGGAAGAGCAAGCTAAAGAAGCTTCAACAACAATGCTTGCAAGTAACATATTGCATGTGTTATTTCTTAGCTGGTTTTGACATACATGGATTTACATGTTGGTCTATGATTCTATTGTTGTGGGTGGCATGGTTTTTCCGGGTTATGATAGTGGTTTTCAGCCCAGCCTTGCCTTTTTCTGGATGCCATGGTGTGTTGGGATGTTTATCTCGGTTTTGAGCTTTGGATTTCAGGATGGATTTTAGAATCCAGGGCTAAGGTGGACTCAAGGTTCATTCCCAAAGGCCTAGGAATCCCTTGACCAATTTTGGTAGGATACATGGTAAATCCTAAGAGAGAAGTCACAATTAGGGCTTGGTGATCAGGGTTTGGATTGTGGTAAATTCTGAGAGGCAAGGAGACAAAAAATTCCTCAGGGATAGTTATGGATTTCAGATGACATTCCAAGTTCAGTTCGGTTGTGATCGAAGTATCGATTTTGGTGTGATCACGGTTTGGTGAGGGTCGAGGTGGTTTATGTCTAGATTCCCTTGGTTGTTTTTGGATTGGTTTATCCATGAGATCCCAAATTCATGCTTGGAATATGGCACAAGGGTGTCTGGCTAAAAGGAAGATTTGGTTTAGCCATCTCTATGGTCGGGTGGTATGTGGAAGTCCCGAACTTGGTCAGATTTTAATATGATTAATGAAAGATAAGTTCTCTTGTTTTTTCACTTGTTTATATGTTGATTTAATTCCTGTTATATCTCTGTTCTTTACAGGGTTTTATGCTGGTTCTAAGCTTTGTTAATTGACTGATTCATGTCATGATCATCTCATGTATTTACTTGTAATTGTTAAATTGATGGATGTAAGACCTAATTGGTGTTATAACAGTTTAATGGAGAAGGTGGCGATTCTTCTTGTCATCTTCCATAAGAGTTTTCATTCATTCATGCTCTATCTTGTATCTGAGACCTGTAGGTTGCATTGATCCTAAGTGTTTGATGAAATGTCAGTCCCCATCGGGGATCGTCAAGCCTAGTCCTGAGATTTATTTTTATTTTATTATTCTTGTCATCATGTGTTTTAATGGATTCTAGAAGTTACAACAAGTTCTGGGCACTGGCCGAAATTCTTGGCTTGAAAAGTGCCTTAAATTCCATGGATGATGGCACAAGTATGCTAGGAAAAGTCCCTGGACGTAGGCATGCAGGCTTGTGAGAGCGTCCAGAGGTATCTAGATGCTAGCATGCCCATAGAATGAGAGTCTCCAGAGTTCAAGAGGTCTAAAAATTCAAGACCCAGGGGTAGGATCCCTGAGTAGCTAGGGTGCCTCATGGGAGTGGTGTTGCTGATGTGTTTTCATCGATTCCATTTCCTTGAGCTCACCAAGGAGGTTGAATCATATCATTGTAGCCTCTCATCACATGTTTACCTCGGTTGGCTGGTTACTTGGGTAGATGTGGGAGGAGGGCGTTACATTCCTCCACCTCCTCTAGTTGAGAAGAATAATGATGACATTATAGAAGGTCCTTATGTGCTAGAATCTGAGAAAGATATTTTTGTTGACCGCACGGAACCTATGGATGCCTTTGATCCTCCTCCAAGTGACCCCCCTACCAAGAAGAGACCATTGTGGCTTCGCAATACATTATAGGATGCTAAGAGATATGTTATTGCCAAAATAACCTTTAGAGAAAGTAAGAAGCAATGGTGCTACCAAGGATGTGTTTTTTGTATGAGTATTATGATCCATGTTAAGCCTTCTACCTTTGAAGAAGTTGTGAAAGAGAAAGTTTGGAATGATGCCATGGTCGAAGAGTATGAATCAATTATGAAAAATTATGTATGGGATGTCAATCTGAGACCAAAGGGAAAATCAGTTGTGACTTCGAAACCAAAATAAAACATGGAGCTTATGGAAGCATCAATAAGTATAAGGCATGGTTTGTGGCCTAAGGGTTCTCCCAGAAAGTGGGAGAAGACTATGTTGATATATTTTCTCATGTTTCCCGCTACACTACCATTAGATCGATTATTTTCCTTATTTCTAGTCAAGGATGGACACTTCACCAGATGGACATAAAGATGACATTTCTACATGGCATGCTATAGGAATAATTATATGTTGAGTAGCCTTAGGGATTTGAAGTGATGGATTGGAAAACTCATGTTTGAAGGTTGAAGAAGGAATTGTATGGCTTGAAGCAAGCCTCGAGAGCATGGTATGCCCGTATTGATAACTACCAAGTGAAGCTTGGATTCAAAAGAAGTAGTGTCGACCCCAATGCCTGCTTCAAGGTCGTCCAAGGTATGGCTTTGATTTTGGTTTTATATGCCGATGATCTATTCTTGACACATAGTGAGCCTCTAATGCTCGAGTGTAAGAGGGTCCTGGCCTTTGAACTCCAGGTGAAGGATATTGGTATGATGCATTACTTCCTGGTATCAGAGGTTTGGCAAAGACCTCGAGATATTTTCCTTTCTCAAGGAAAATACATTGTGAAGCTATTGGAAAGATTTTAGATGAAAAAATGTAAAACTTTGGCCACCCTGATGGAGATGAATTTCAATAATTTGTGCATAGATGTTGTTGGACATGACCTAGATAATCCTTTTGAGTATCGAAAGTTTTTTGTGGCTTTGATATTTCTTGTAAACACCCATCAAAACATATGATTTTCAGTTAACACCTTGAGTCAATTCATGACTGAGCCCTTCCATGCAAACTAGATTGTTTCCAAACATATTATGAGATATTTTCATAAAACAGTTAGCCTTGGTTTGAGATATTATGTTAGATATCTACGAATGTGAAGATACACTTATGTTGATTGAGAAGGAAACATTATTGTTAGGAAGAGAACTTCAGGGTGATTCTTTAGGTTGGGATCCACTATGATACCTTGAATGAGTAGGAAAAACAAGTCTGTAATTTTAAGCACAAATGAGGCATAATACATTGCTGCTAGCATGGATAGTTGTAAGGTAGTTTCTTGTTTGAGTAGGTCCTAGATACTACAATGTTATATTATGACAACAAGAGTGGGATCCGATTAGTAGAGCATCATGTATTTCATGACAAGTCCAAGCATATTGAGGTTAGGTACTGCTACATTCGAGACATGGTATAGAGAAGAGCCGTGTGTTAAATTCCTTGGAGATTCAAAATTTCTCATGTAATTTACTAAAACATAAAACTTGAATCTACTCTACTCACTAGTGGAAAGAAATTAACAATCGAAATCACAAATAGTAAACATGTGACATGATTCAACACGCATACACATATATTTATCTATGGGAAAGTAACTACTTAAAAAACCCTCCTATTTGTATTGCATTAATCAGAAAATAGAGAAGAAATTCAATGCTTTCTCAAGCCTCAACAACCTCTACACTAGTATAATCTATCTCACTACCTCACAAGCTGACTCTGGTCAATACTTAATCAAATTCATTAGGGGAATTTTCAGGTCTAAAATGGGCCTCCTAAGAAAAATGTAGAACCAAAATAAACTTTATAAGAACTGATAGGATTTAATACAATGATGTCAACCATGGGGGATGATTCCTATTTTTTGAAGTAAAAAAGTAAAAGGCTCAAAAAATAATAAAATAATAAAACTACTTTTTCAACTCGTATATTCAACTCATCTACCTAATGTTTTTCTCAAATTTTGCGTGAAAGTACTCATTGGATGCAATATTCAATCACTCATCGAAGGAGTACCCATGTTGCATATTTTCGATGGACCCTACGACACAAAAATGAGAAATACATGAAAAAACATGATTGCAATCACTTTTTTCATGTATTTCTCATTTTTCGTGTAGTAGGGTCAATCAAAAGTATGAAACATGGGTACTCCTTGGATGAGAAATCAAATTTTTCATCCAACGAGTTTTGCCACTCAAAATTTGAGTAAACTCATAGGGAGATAAGTTGAAAATATGAGTTGAAAAAATAGTTTTTTTCTTTTTTTCCCTCTAAAATTTGATGATGTAATCTAATCTTTTTTTTTTTTTATTCCCACTATTATTTTATAATTTCCTTAGGAGGCCGATTTTAGATATCAAAATTCCCCTAATTCCTGCCTACCCAAGCTCTTATTTACTTGCACTGTTCAAAAGGAGTTAGCCCCTATTATTTACAGAATTTGCTCATTGAGTGTTGGTCACTTTAATTGTTTATTAATTCAAACAAATATGTGCTACATAAATTGTCAACCTAGGGAAGTTTGTTTATTTCAAAGGCAACTACACACTGAATGTGCTCAATCTCAAAAGCAGTAAAAGTTGTAGTAATAAATATATTAATCACACCTTGCCTTAAGAAAACTGAAGCTCTACTCTGAGTTACAGCAAAAGCAATCTATTGCAGACAATTATCAAAGAATCCTTGATTACATTAAAAAGAACAATCTAGGAAAGAAATCAATCTGCAAAGGAAGTAACTAGCTATGTTGTAACAGAGAACATGACCCTATTCCCCAAGCAGGAATCTTCAACACCTATTTCTGATTATCATGCTCGCCAACTCACTCTGTAAACTCAGTTACCAATAAATCACTCACTGATTAACTGTGGATAAATGCGGGAAAGTAATGCAGCAATCAATTAGAAAACAGAATTTAGCAATAACACATAAGCAATATCCAGTAAACATAACTTTAACAAGGTATGGATAGAAAACACACTTAACACACTGCAAAAATGTAATGGGTGAATCTTATGATGAAGGTGGGCCCTGTCCTTCTCACAAGATTCCCCAGGAAACAAGAACTAGAAAGGAATGTTCAGAACAATACTTTATTCATCTATAAATATGTCATATTGCAAAAGATTACAGTCCTTTTCCTTCAGCTAGACCTTCTCACAGTCTGTCCGTCCCCTTCTAATGTAGATGTCTCCTCTTTTTAAAGAGGATACATCTATTACAATTGATTACATTGTAAGTCATATCTTTAACCCAATATGCCAAAATAGGGTAATCAATTTTCCCATTAAAAAAATGTTGTTACAATGGTTATAGTAATGTTTACTTTGGAATGTGGTCGTCACAGCCAGAGTAGTAGCTCCTTTGATGATCTCCTTCTGTTGCTGTCGAATCTAGAATTCAAATCACTGCTATTTCAGCAACAGGATTTGCGCATAGTTCTGACTGTTTCAGCAACATAAACTGTAATGTTAAGCCTACAGTCTCCAGGCTGTTTCAGCAACATAGATTGCAATGATAAACTATTTAAGCAACTATCCAATTCAACGATTAACTATGAAGGTAATGTAATTATATGTAAAATAAATTAAATGTATAGTAATGAGAAGAAATATTATATACCTTTGGAAAAATGGATTAAAGCAATAACATGGACTTTAAATATAGGTTGGAAAATGATGACATAATAGCAAAATATATGGTCAAAAAGGGACAATGTAGGGTCCTAACATCCCCCTCAACTGAAAGGGTTGCATATCCTCATGCAACTTTACTCTGAATCTGAGTCTAAGTACTGGGCCTTGCAGTGCAAATTACTTATGCAGTAAGTATAGAAAGTACTGTCAGCGAGATCTCCGAAGCCATGAACCTTCTGTAATCTCTGCCATACTGCCACTTCCTCATTTTTGGAAAACCTGTAATGAGCCCTCTTGTGCTGGCATCCATAGAAGATGGAACTGAAAATGATATCCTACCCATTTTTCAACACACTGTTGAACACATTTGACATAGTCAGGTACCCATTAAATTGCTGCTTCAACATTGAGAGGAGAAAGGGATGATACTCCTACCTCTCCTTAGAAGGCTGTTGCCAAAATAAGTTGTTTGCTTGTAAGGCAAGAGCTCTGCTTTAACATAATGTTGGTAGTCTTTTAACACTATTTCTTGTAACTGTCTGATGTGTTCACGCATTCTTGGTTCCTTCAAAAACTGATGATATTCAGCAACAAAAATGGCAGAATTCTGTGGCTTGGTTTGAATTCATAGAAGATGATTGTCTTCATTATGCCTTGCTGAAAGAAAGGCATTCTGCCATGTGAGCTGATTAGAAAGGAAGGAGATAAAGGCCCTGATTTGAACATCACAAACCAAAGGGTTCAGATTAAGCTTCCTATCCTCAGGGATGGCTTCATTATGAAGATACAATTCACAGAGTAAATTTTGTTCATTAGTGGATGCTTCTGTGAAAGTTTTCACAAATTGTTCAGGTGCAGATACCTCATGAGGTCTCCCATCTCTAATTTCCTTTATTTGAAAGAACGCTAAGGGTTCTACAAGAAAGAGAGAGTAATTGGAGGATGGTTTTCTGGTGGCAAGTAATCTTTGAACCACATCAAACATGAGAAGCAATCTAGTTTTTAGCTGTTTATTCTACTTGTTCTGGGCACAAGAGTGTTGGAGTACCTGTTCCAAAACTTCCCAATTTGAATATATATTATTTCGCCACAATGATTTGTGATCCTACAAGATCCTATATTGCGTCATAACATATTCTTTCTTCCATTTATCCATTTGTGCTTGAGTGTTGTTGGTCTGAGTAAAAATAGTCTTTGTAGGTCGGGGTTCAGTCTAAGTAAACACAGTTTTTGTAGACCGAGGTACAGGACTTTCAGTTTTAACAGTCACAACAGGCTGAGATATTTGTGGTTTAACCTCTTTTTCAAAATCTTTTGAAGGCCCTGTTGGTTCTTGTGTGACAGCAGGGCATTCCTCTTTAATTGCAACAGAAGTGGATGTAGGGGAGGCTCCAGGCAGTGGAATTTCAACTATTTTATAACTAGCTTGATGATCAATGTTTCCACATTGGCTGCACATATATTCATTATACCGATATTTCTTTGTACTCTTCTCAGCTGTGGATGCTGCATGAGATAAGGTGTACAAATTAATCTCTCTGTCATAGGCTTCCCTGGCCGTTATTAATTTCTACTTATAAGCCTCAAGTTCTAATTTTAGAAACTCGTTTTCCTGTAGGAGGGAAGCCAGGGTGACTGGGGTTTGTGTACGAGTCACAGTCTCAACAGCTAGCCCTAATGGATGGGTAGCTTGTTTCTCTATTGCAGTTAAATTGTTTACAACATGAACAGGTGGTTCTTGTGTGGCAACTACTGGCTCAGTAACTAGTTCTGTGGCAGCTACGTTATTTGCAACATCCTGAGCATCTAGATTTTGCATATCAGCAGGTGGTTCTTGTGTGGTAGCTGCTGACTCAGTAGCTGTTTCTTGTGTAATAGCTACGCATTGTGCAACATCCTGGTCGTCTATGTTTTGTTCATCAGCAGGTGGTTCTTGTGTGGCAACTGCTGAATTAGTAGTTGGTTCTTATGTGGCAGCTACATCTTGGTCGTATGTTTTTTGTTCATCAGTAGGTGGTTCTTGTGTGGCAGCTGCTGAATCAGTAGCTGGTTCTTGTGTGGCAGCTACATCTTGGTCGTGTGTATTCTATTCATCAGTAGGTGGTTCTTGTGTGACAGCTGCTGAATCAGTAGCTGGTTCTTGTGTGGTAGCTACATGTTGTACAACATCTTGGTCGTATATGTTTTTTTCATCAGCAGATGGTTCTTGTGTAACAACTCCTGAATCAGTAACTGGTTCTTGTGGGGTAGCTACATGCTATACAACCTCTTGGGTATCTAAATTTGGTGGATCGGCGACTGGTTCTTGTGTGGAAGCTGCTGAATCAATAGCTGGTTCTTGTGTGGTAGCTACCTTTTCTGAAAGAAATGATGTCACAAAATCTTGAGCGTCTTGCATTTCAGTGGCCGAGGGTGAGACAGGTAATGATTTAGGAACTTGGCAGTGTGGTGGGGTATGGGATTTTAGACCAATAGGTGGGGAATTTAGGGTAGTAGCAACAGTTGCTGCTTCCATTGATGCCCTCATTCGTCTTCGGGGTAAAAAGGTAGGGAGAGGAATAACTTTTCTTTTATAAGTGGGTTTTTTAGATGGGGAGGGTTATTAGGGATGATAGCTTATTTGGTTGAGTCCCTCATTCGTCTTTTTGGTAGGGAAGCAGCCTTATTTTGCATTTTTCTTTTTAGCATAGCAATGGGAAGGTTATCTTCAGAATCATCACTAGGAATGTGGACAGTGGGACTAGATGATTATGCTAAATTATGGGATGGCATTGATGTGTTGGAAGGGTCAATTGGGTTGGTTGATGCTGCTGGTGGGATTTATGGGGGATCAGGAATGCTTCGTAGTTGTTGTTCGGCAGGATTTTCAACTTGCTGAGGGATTCTAGGAGTTTGTTGAGGAATTTCAGGAGTTGGTTGAGGAACTTTGGGAATTTCAGCAACTTCTTGGAGAATTGCAGCTGTTTCTTGAGGAATTTTAGCAGCTTCTTGAGGTTCTAGGGGTGGGTTGTTAAGAGGGGGGAGATTCTGTCAAGCCAAACCCCTCTAAATTAATAGCTGGACAAGATGATGATGGGTGAGGGAAAGGAGTGGGTATTTTTTATGCCTATAGTAA
Organism: Pinus taeda; assembly: GCA_000404065.3. Lineage (NCBI taxonomy): Eukaryota > Viridiplantae > Streptophyta > Pinopsida > Pinales > Pinaceae > Pinus > Pinus taeda. The sequence goes on along the minus strand of APFE031296273.1, from coordinate 56,503 downwards.
TGTGACATATTCTTTAGATACCCAAGTAGATAATACGACATATTCAACATTCGACCATGTATCAAATGATTTAAAAAGACAAAATCATGTTTATAGACTACCTAATAGCGACCTTCACTGGTGAGATAATGCTTGATGAATTCAGCAACCGTCGGCCATGGAGGTTGTAATAAGTGAAGTGCGACACCCAAACCTTTCGGCTCGATGTGCTCTCCTGGCAGAAGAAAGTCCTGCTGTGCATTCAGAATGATATGCTTACGACTAAACCATCGAGTGCCAGTGGCTAGTAAGCCTGAAACCTGTGCTATATCATACTCTGAGACCAGAATTCAAACTC
>APFE031296273.1:6731-37109 GCA_000404065.3 Pinus taeda | reverse complement strand
CGATTTATTTGCCTGCATAAATTATTCTGGGATGATTGATGAGTTAACTGGTTGATCACTAAGGTGCACATCCCACTACTGGACCCTCGACTAGTTCTCTAACATTTAGAACTAGTTAAACTCACAATAACTCAAATTAACTGAAATAGATTTCTAGAAATTACCAATCAATCATATTATACATAAATCAAGTGTCAACAACTCGAATTAGTTGAGTTAACTGAGTGAAAAGTGCCATGTCACCTCACTTAACTACCTCCAAGTATTTTACTGAAATTGAAATTTGAATTTTAATCTAGTTTTACCAAAGCAAAGTCAAAACTAGATTTTCTTACTACATTTTCACCACTCCCTCTCAAAAAGAAATGGATTATTTGATACCTCGATCCTACCTCTATGGAACTCAAATTTTACTCTTGAAAAAGCATTTGTCAAAATATATGCATCTTGTTCCTCTGTAGGAATGTATTCCAACAACATGATCTGCCTCTACACAAAATCTCGTAGATGGTGATACTAGATATCGATATGCTTGGACTTATCATGAAATATTGGATTCTCAGAGAGTTTGATACATCTCTGATTTTCAAATTAAATCACAATAGGATGCATTGCCTAAAAAAATAATCCAACAAGAATCTTTCTCATCCAGATATCCTCACATGTTGCTTGGCTTGCATCCATGTACTATACTTCTGATGAGCTGAGTGAAACATATATCTACGTCCCGTTGTACTAAGAAACTGTTGTTGAACGAACATTGAAAATTCCTCCTTATGTGCTCTTCTTGTCTAATGGACACCCTACGCAATCTGAATTTGTGAAGCCTTGTAGATTCACTCCCTCTATTGATTTGTACCAAAGACCATACTGAGGAGTGCTTATGAGGTATCTCAACACATGCTTTGCTACCTTCCAATATAGTTTGTTTGGCTTAAACATAGCTTGACTAAGCTAGTTAACTACGTAACACATGTATGATCATTTATTCAAAAAATACATAAGTGGACTCACAAGCTTCCTGCAAATGGTAACCTCTACTACTTCACCTAAAGTAGCATCTTCCTTCATCCAATTCATCACTAGAGGAGTCTTCATGGGTGTGTTTCTCTCCATGTGGAACTTCTTTAGTATCTCACTGGCATACTTGACCTGAGAGACAAATAGTTCCCCATCTTCTTTCCATACTTTCAAACCAAGAAATAATGCATGAGACCCAAGTCTTTCATCTCAAATTCTCTTGAAAGTTCCTCTTTCCAATATTTAATCAACTTATCATCAATGGTTAAAATTAAATCATTGACATATTATATTATAATTAATGATTTACCTTCAACAACAATATGGAAAAGGTTTTCATCTGCTTCACTTTTGGTGAAATCCAACATGGGGAGATATCTATCGATCCTAGTGTACCAAGCATGGGGTGCTTGATTCAATCCATAAAATGCTCACTTGAGTCTGTGCATACATGACTCTCTGTTGAAGGTATCAAAACCTTCCGAATACTCAATGTAAACCTCCTCCTCAATAAAACCATTTAGGAATGTTGTCGTCACATCTATCTGATGGATCTTCCATCCCATCTATGCTACAAGTGCTAGAATTAATATGTTTGAAGAGTACCTTGCTTATGGAGAAAATGTCTCCTCATAGACAATTCCCTCCACTTGAGAAAACCCCTTGGCCACAAATCTAGCCTTATGTTTCTCAATGCTTCCATCTGTTGCTTGCTTCACCTTATAGATCCATCTGGACCTACCACTGATTTGTCTTCTAGTCTTGGGACCACTTTCCAAACACAGTTTCTGATAATGGAATCATATTCCTCTACCATGGCATCAACCCATACTAGTCACTACACTACTTCCTAAAATGAGGATGGCTCAATATCTACAAGCTTACCAAACAGAGCCATGTAGCTAGTGCACCGATCTGGTGACCTCCTTTTCCTGCACTGTGATGTGGGTGCTCCCACATTTTCTATAGCATCATGCATAATATGTTAACTTCCCTGGTTCACTTCCTTCTATCTCTCGATGTCTCCACACTATATTCCTCTGCTTCTAGCTGCTTCAAAATTCCTAAGGTTCTTCCTTTAGAGATAAAAGCTTATGATCATAATGCAACTAAAGCTCCCTCTTAAGAGAACACCTCATTTCCTTCTCCTCATCAAAATTCACATCTCTCCTAAAAACTGTCATCCTGAGAGATGGAAAGTGCACATGATAGTTGTGAGGTGTTTCTATGTACATGTTGATGCCTCTAAAATCATTGCATCAACATCAAGGAAAACCACCCAGTCCGGACCTTAGTGCAGCTCCTTTTCTGTTTGGTGTGGTGGCTCCGAATGGATGTAATGGGACCAATTTTCCAGTGATATATCAGTTGATGGGTGATTTGTTTGTAATGTATAATGAAAGTGATAAGTGTTTTGTTCTAAAGTGCAAAAATATACAAAGATAATTAATCTATCCTGGGTACTCTTTTAGCAACACAATTTTTTATTGTTTCTATTAAATAAATAACCATAAAGATGACTTATTCATAATATAGAAATATGCATTCATATGATGATTACTTTGTTTAAGTAATTAAACAAAGTAATAATAAAAACATTATCCCATTGATCATAATATATCACTAACATATATATTCAAAAGATAACAATTCTGAAACATTCAGAAATGACAAGTTAAAGAATCGACTTAAAAACACACACACACACACACACACACACACATATATATATAACAACAATGTTGATAAATGTTCATTCACATAGAGAAATGAGACAAAAACAGAGATAATAGTACTGTATGCATTTGGATTCTCCCGATGTAAACAACATTCAAATTCTGCTTTCTAATTTGGGAATGCCTTCAAAAGACACAATAGTGTAAATCTCATAAGAGCTTCTTTTTTAAAATGCAGAACTTTGGTCCAGTCTTTGATAAAAAATATTAGAAGTACAGTAGTGCAACCCCCAAGTTAAGTCTTAATAAAAATTGTGGACCTTTCTAAATACATGAAAGGGTCTTTAAATGCTAATAGTGACAATAAACTATGAATAAAAATTACTATGCCCTGTTCTAAATAAAGACATATAAATTCGGGATTTATCATGAAAATAGCAGTGTCGTGGAAGTTGAATGAATTCACTATATCAGCTTCTTTTCCTGTGATTGCAGCTGACAGATAGCAAGCTTAGGCTGGATTTATGGTGGCTAACTCATCCTGGAGTGTAGCTGAGCTGTTTAGGTGGCATCAGAGAGTTTGGAGATAATGCAGTGATTGCATCTGAGAGACACTTCATGGCCATCTGTTGACTATGCAACTTGACAAGGAAAAACTAGAATTTTTCCCATGTTAAGCTTTAGATTCCTTCGATCATTGTTTCCCTCTACACCAGCTCTTGTTTCTAGTGTTGTTCCAACAACTTTTCCTGTGGGAGTTTACCTGGAGAGTAATCTGTAATCAAATTAGACATGTGTAAACTATTATTTATCAATTCGATCAAACTATTTGCTGCAGCTCTTCATCTAGATGTTGCTCTTTTAGTATTCATTAATTGTGACTCCCATTCGGAAAATAAGATTTCCTTATGTGATTCTTGTATCTTTGGAAGATTGGTAGCCATTCCTTCTTTTGAATCTTGCCAGGGTAGGAAATTGGTTAACTTTTCATCTGCCTTATCTAATTCAAGCCTGGAATCTACTGCTTTTTCAATCATTGATGCAGAGATATCAGATAAGGGGTTGGCAAATGATATATTGTGGCATAGAATATCCAATTGTCAGGAAAAATATTTCGTTATTCCAGGGCTTCTGTTCTGAATTTATTTACCTGTAGATACCCTTTGAATCGTTCTATCTGCTCTTTCATCTGTGCGATTTTATCTTCTTTGATTTCTTCTCCTGCTCACTTAGCATTTGCAACCTACTCAACTCCTGAGACAAATCCTGTTTTTTATGGAGAGTCTGTTCATCAATCCTCTACTTTTCCAATTTTAACTGCTCTTTTAATTGTTCATTTTGTTGCCTCTGTTCTATGAACTGCTGCGCAAGCTAACCTATCTTTTGTTATTGTTGTATCGATTATGCCTCTAGTTGGATGATCGCCTGGTCCTTTTCCATCATTAGGTGTTTGACCTCTGAGGCCTTATCCATTGTCACTGCTGTGTAAGCTCCTGCATACTGTGACAATTTTGTTAAATTCTTGGAGGGATTGACCTCTACTTTCCATACCACATTCATCATCTCTGCTTGAGGAGTTAAAAGAGGACTTTGATCAATTTTCCTCTTCTTCTTGTGTATTTCAACTACAACCCTATGATTTGGACTATAGAAGACATCAAGTGGTGGTATTTATTTAGTTTGTAGTACAATATCCTCAATTGAATTCTTGGGAATAATCTTTATGTCCTACTGAATTTTGGGTGGGCCGCTTGTTCCTTCAATTGGAACTGTGTTGACTTCTGGCTTGTGTACTGTAGCCATTTCGGGTGTAGTGAACTCTTGGGATTTATTGGGTTTATTGATGATTGAATCAAACTATTCCCATTCCTTGATTAACTTAGGATCAATACTAATATCTATATCAAGGGGTTCATTAATTCCTCCCTGCTTTAGTTCCTTTTCTTGGGTTTTCTCACTTTCAGGAATCTTTTCAATTTCAGGAGTCTTCTCACTAATTTTCTCTTCGCTGTGGTCTTGTGGTTGCACCATAGAGGTAGTGTTTAATAAGTCTAGAGGTAGTGTTTCCAATCTCTATGTGCTGAACTTATAAAATTCCTCTAGTTCTTCCACTCGCATTTTGATTTTGGCCAGTTGTTTGACTTGAGAAAATACTTCAGCTGAAACAAACAAATCATCGTAGCTATCCTTCTCATGTTCAAATTTGGTGACTTTGGCCTGAGAAGTAACATTGTGGGCAACCGATCTAGGATTGTACTGCCTTTTTGGGATGACTGCTAGCTTTAATAGCTTTATTTTCTCGGCTTCCTTCTCTGCATGTTTGAAGTCATGCAGTGTAAAAGCACCACATCGGAGGGGTAATGTTGGCCACATGTGATTTTTAGACTCCTTCATATTCCTTGACATTCCCTCAACTGTTATCTGATGTGCTAATTCTCTGGAAAGCAATATATCAGGGATATACAGGGGAAGGAAATGTGGGTTGGTGGTGCTACCGAAAAATCTTATGTAAGTGAACGTTTCTTCACGAAACCAACTAGCAATTACAGTTAGGTCAACAGAGGCTTCCTCAGATAACCTAGGAGTGGGTTTATTGAATATGGCATAATACATAGGAAGGATGAAACCATGACAAATTCTATAAAGGTGGTTTTTGTAATGGGCTTTCCATAACTCCTTATGATAAATGTGAATGGGATGGGGATCCTGCCGAGTTCATTTCCATCCAAGAATGGGGTATTCAGAATTGAAACAAATGGTGTCCATAATATAAGCATTCATATAAAATGGGGGTATTACCCAAGTGGTTACAAACCTGTTCTTTCTATAATCAAGTATTTGGCTGGCCATTTTGTCAGACAAAATGGTTGCCGAATCCATGATATAGGAATTAATTGCAGCCTCCATTAATGGTACCATTTCAATAGAAAATTTAGCAGAATCCTGGACATTGAAAGGTATGCACATCATTGCACCAGCATAACAATAAGGAGATGCCAACGAATCTACGGAGTACTTACCCGATGTTTCATTCTTGTGCTTGGTCAGAAAATGCCTCCATTGTCTGATAGGGTTAGATTCGATGGCGTTCTCCTTGGTGAAAGCCTCCAAAAACGCTTTGTTATAATGCTTCTCTAGTTCAGGTAAATGGTACATTCGTTTAATATCTTCTACTATGAATGACCCAAACATTTTTCCATCAGCTTAAAAGAACATTCTGTCTGTGATATTGATGCTCTAAATAACCCATCTGACGACGTCAATATAGGGTAACACTTTGGCGCGGGCTGCTATTCTATGAATATAAGAGCAGGCCAAATCCTTAAGAGTATTATTTGACTTACTCGTGGAATCTATTGTTGCCTCTTCTTCAATTTCTTCCAGATCTTCAGCCTCCAGTAAATTGTAAATACTTTCCTGGGATGCCTTGCCTAGACTGAGGCAGGTAGTATCAATCAATAGCTTCTTCACTGGTTCTTCTTTGGCTACGACAGGGGCCTTGGGTTTCTTGGATTTATTCGTCATCTTTACTAGATTCATCAAATTAGACTTGCTCTACAAAGGAAACAAAAGAATGCAATAGAAAAAAACCCGTTCAAAGCTAATGCATAATACAAAGCTTAATGGTAATTCAAGCGTGATAAGTAATACGAAATGAGATATTACCACGGATGAAATCCTCGAAGGATTCAACCTTAACTGTTGTATTAATGACTTCCGTAACTACTAATCATGGTAATTAAATGTAATAATGATATGTCGCATCGCACATATTACTGACAATCTCTTAAAACAAATCTTTTGGCTTTCGCATATCGAAAATCGCATAGCTAAAATCGCATATCGTAGATCGGGAGGTTCAAAGGTGAAGCTTAAGCTATTACCATAAGCGGTTCCGATTGCGATAAAGGTGAGAGGTATTGTTACGAGGCAAGATAATAAAAAAATTGTTTGTTTCTCATTTATTATTGAGTTAATTCTTAAACCCGCTAATATACATTTAATAGCCTTTTATTGAAAAGCGCACTTTTCCTTTATGAAATCGCATTGACTAATTCGAAAGGGGATTTTGTTTTTTGTTTCATGGTATGTGCGATGGCCGATTGTGATTGTATTATCGCATTGGAGGTTTGGCATAGAACTTTGGAATGCTTCATTGTTCAACTTGCGATTTGTGATTTCCAATAGCATTATCGCATCATAGATTTGCCAATGAGATCCTTTTAAGCATATCCTTTAAACAAAAGATACGACATATTATTTTACATTGGTTTTGTGAAAATGTTTTGGATAATATTTATATTGGATCGGACCTTTTCATAAGGACTTACATGTGTTATGTGACTAAATCCAAGCTTGTGATTATTATTGAATTATTGAATTTAACTAAGTCTTAAAAAGGGGACCCATTTCTAATTAAAGTTTTGGATAAAAATTTTGAAATGGGGGGTTGTTGTATAGCACAACAATTAGCGATTCACCGGGAGAAACAATTATCTCTGAGAAAGTAATGCAATATCTATAACTTTCTAAATTTGGAAAGCATTTAGGATAGAGAAAAGAATCTAAGAATAGTTAGATATAAATTACCTCTAAACATAATGAAAAATATTTTTGTAATTCCTTTTCCAATCTTAAAAATAAAAACATTCTAGGTTTATTCAAGCCTTGATTGGTTGGTATAGATAAAGCACGGGGACATCTCCAACTTAGCTTTAAAGATTACTCTGTTGTCACAGCTAGTACCTCTGCTGCCAGCAAACGTTTATACTTTCGACAGGGTTACCCTTTAACCATTTAATTATTCATTGTCCCATCCATATAAGAGTATAACTTTTAAGAGATAATGCAAAAAGATATGTTTACACATATTTTTTCCTTTTTGTATTTTCTATCCTCTTTATTTCTTTTAAAATATAAAAATCCATTGTCCTGGCTTGGTGGTTAGCTGTTGACAATGCCATTCACTGGTTGTAATTGAACTAAATAAGCTGGCTCGTGATGAGACCCCTTGTCTTATAATTATAAGCCATTACATTGTTTTTACATGTAGTATTGGTAATGTCAGTCTAATTAGTTCCCTATGATCATGGTAAGCAAGCTCATAATGAGACCTCTTATTTTTTATATCAAACATATTTTAGAGTTACATTGTGAAAAAAATCACAAACTTTGTGGATGGGGTGAATGACATACTTCTTAAAAGTGTATGGATGACAATTTAAGAGTTGTAGATGCTACGTTTGGAAAAATCTTTTCTTTTTTACAAATAACCTCACTTGGCACTTTAAAACTTGAAATGATTTACAGTATTTTCAAGGCTTGTAAAGGCTTTACAAATTTAAAAGAGGTTTTCATAGTTTTATTTTTATCTAACTTTCTAGAACTGCAATCTTTTCCTTAAAGGCTTCCGTCTATTGAAAGTAAGTATTTACACTATTTTCTTAAATAACTTTCAAAATAGTAAAAGGTCAATGGAAGACTATTTACAGCCTTATTTCCTAAATATAAAAATTCAAACAAACAAAACTACAAATTGAATATTTACAAGTAAGAATGGGTTACCTCCTTAAGTAAAGAAGTTTTTCAAGATAAGCCCATTAACAGGAAGAGAATATATCTTTCCTGATAGATATTGCAATATGAACGTTGATGAGCCTATCTTATTGATCCTTTGAAATGGTCCAAGCCACATTTTTTGAAATTTAGTGTGCTTGGCTTTCTCTTCGTGCGCTTTGTCCCATTTCAAAACAATATCACCAATTTGTAAAAGCTTTGGGCCGGTATAATTTGTATCAAAAGAAGATTTAATAATATGTTGATGTTCTACATGTGTAATTCTAGATTTTTCCCTTTCTTCTTCTAATTTAAGTATTTGGTCATATCTTAATTGAATGGAAGAGGAGGGATTTTCCTCAATAAACTGCACTAGGGCCAGAGATGGGAGTGCTAAGTTTGGTTGTATAACAACTTCTTTCCCATTTACTAAATTGAATGGAGAAGTACCTATTGAGGCCTTCTGTGTTATGCGGTCTGGCCATAATGCAAATATCAAAGACTTGTGCCAACTCTTTTGATTCTGGTCAACAGTTCTCTTAATGATTTTGGTTAGATTTTTGTTGGTTGATTATGCTAAACCATTACCTTGAGGATAATAGTTTGTAGAATATTTCAATTTAATTCCTCTCTTAATAGCAAATTCAAGTATGGTATTTCCATAAAAATAAGATGCATTATCAAAGATGAGAGCATCAGGTATACCAAACCTGGTAATGATGAATTGGTCTATGAATTCAATGATTGCATCAGAGTTGGCTACCTTCAAAGGAATTGCTTCTACCCACTTTGTAAAGTAATCTGTGGCTGTAAGGATATATTTGTGCTGCTCGGAGGAAAGTGGAACAATCTCTCCTATGATATCCAGTCCCAATTGTTCAAATGGTTGTTCAATATTGATTGGTTGCAAAGGAAAGGCTGGCTTTCTTTGTCTTCCACTGGTAGTTTGGCATGTTCTGCATTTCCTTACATATTCATGGGCATCTTTGAATAAAGTGGGCCAATAATAACCAACATGTATTATTTTGTGAGCTATTGTATGACCTCCAAAATGTCCACCTGTTGGACCATCATGTAATTCCTATAAGACCTTTTGTGCTTCAGTTTTTCAAGGCATCTTAACAAAACTGAATCATAGTTCCTTCTAAACAACACATCATCAATAATCTTGCAGTGTTTTTCTTTCAATCTTAAGGCACATTTGTTTTTTTAAGAGAGGTTAGAAGGAGCATATCCATTTTTTAAATAAAATAACAAATCCGCATATTGAGATTCAGAGTTGATGATACTTATCTCATTTATTTGCTTAGAATTATCTGAACCTTCATGTTCAAGAATGTTAGAAGCTCCTGCTAACAACCTACAAAAATATTGACCTTTTACGATTTTCACTAGTTTAATATCTAAATCATATTCGTGTAACACTGTAACCCAATTGGCCCTCTTCTCTCCCACTTCCCTTTGGACTAGTAATTGTCTCACTGCTGAGAATGGGACTATTATTTTTGTATGAGTCTTTAAGAGGAATGGCCTAAAGTGTTTAATAGATTTGAACACAGTGAAGGCTTACTTTTCTACTTCGGAATAATTAAGTTCAACACCTTGCAAATTTGAACTGAAAAAGGATATGGGTGCTTCAACTTGCTGATCATTGATTTGTGTCAACACAACTACATAAGAAGTCTCGGATGCTAAAGTATATAAAATAAAATGATTGGAAAAATTTGGAGTGTTTAATGCAAGAGCATTAATGATTACTTGTTTGATTGAATCAAAATCTTCCTTTTCTTTATGTGCCCATTTGAACACCGAATGTTTCTTAATCATGGTCCGTAATTGTAAAACAATCTGTGAAAAAATAGGAACAAATATTTTTACAAAATTTATTTGACCTAAAAATGATTGCATTGATTTTTTATTGTGTGGAAGAGGAATATCCAAAATCTCCTTGATCCTTTCTAGATAAATATAAATGTCATCTTTGGACACAATAAATCCCAAGAGTTTACCTTTATCAAGAGCGAATAATGATTTCTTAGGATTTAACTAAATCCCATACCTTTTACAACATTCAAAGATTTGTTTCAAATCATGCAAATGATTCACTATTTTCTTGGAAAATACAGTTATGTCATCTAAATAGACAACTACTGACTTATTAATCAAACCTTTAAATGCTATATCCATTGCTCTTTGGAAGGTATCCCCAACATTAATTAATCCGAAAGGCTTTTTCTGGTAAGCATATGTTCCCCACTTGGTTCTGAAGGTAGTCTTTAGTCTGTCATCTAGATGCACCAATATTTGATTATATCCAGAAAAACCATCCAGAAAAGACATTAATTCAGAACCAGCCACAGAATGAAGAGTCTGTTCCATTGTTGGTAGTGGGAAGTTATCCTTTTGGCTAGCCTTATTAAGATTTCTGAAATCAATGCAAATTCTAATGTCACCATTCTTCTTTCTAATAGGTACTAAGTTAGAAACCCATTTTGAATGTCTAACAGGGAAAATTGTCTTAGCTTTCAAGAGTTTGTTTAACCCCGCTTTGATCTAACCTTCTAGGTTCGGACGGATTTTCCTCAATTTTTGCTGCATTGGTTTCTCTTCAAAAATCATTGGAATTGTGTGTTGTATGATGGAAGTATCATATGTTTTTAGGTCATAATAATTCCAAGTGAAAACATTTTTATATCTATTCAATAGTCTGATAAAGGAAAATCTTTCTTCTGAGGTGAGCCCTAATCCCAGATTAATATTTTGTGGTTTGGCCTCAGTGCCAAGATTTATTAATTCAAACCTCAAATTAGAACTTTGAAGTTTTGAATTAGTAACTTGTTTAAATATGTCCTTGATGTCATAAAGATCTTCAAGCTTGACCACCAATCTTGGTATGGACTTCTCCTCCGATCTTTGCTTTATCTGAAGATCATGATCACTCTCATCAATAATCTGGTCATCATAGGATTTCTCAGAAGTTAAGAAATTCAAAATGTCATCGTCATGATTAAATACCCGCCAATTGGTGACATTGTCTGGAACCGATGGTCTAAAAATCAATTCGACTGAAAATCTATCAGGGATGTAATCCTTGGATGGGAAGAACTTAGAAGCAACATTGGCTAATAAATCAACCACTGCATTCTGAGATCTAGGAATGGGAGAGATATTAAATGCTAGAAAATGAGATATAAGGTCTTGAACCAAGGACTAGTAATGCTTGAGATGTCTAGAAAGGAAATGAATAGTATTTCTTACTTGTTTGATGGCAATCTCAAAATCACCAAATACTTTTAGATATTGCACTTTTAGGCCTATTCCTTTGTAAATCCCTTGAACCAATGCCTCATATTCAGCAATAGTATTTGTACACTCAAATTCCAGTCCGCATGATAACATAGTTTTTCCCCCTCAGGATTAACTAAAATGCATCCTGCTCCTACACCATCATTGGATTTTGACCCATCAAAATATAAAAACCAAAATACATGCTTATCTACAGTTTTATCTACAATTTCTTCAGCAATAGTCACACACCTTGTTGTATCTGTATGAGAAAAATTTTCTATTTGTGATGTGAAACTATTAATAGAGAAAGGTGATGATTGAGCGTTAAAATTACCAAAGAATGATTCAGCTGAGTAATTTCCGAGAATGTTATTATTGAAAGCTATGGGTTGATTTCCCTGCTCAAACTCTGTTATAGTATGGGTGATGTGCTTCTCCTGATTGATCTTAATTTGATTTGGTTTCCCTTTATAGGGAAGCCACATATGAAACCAATCCGTAGAAATGTAACCATGGAGTTTTTCAGACCAATCCCTGCTTAAAATCAACCCATAAAACTCAGGGATGTCAGCAATCAGTATATCAATTCTTTGAACTAATCTAGGATTCGCTGATAACCTAATGGTGACTGAATTGATTTATCCTAATACTTGAACCTTAGTTCAATCCAAATTAACAATATGCACTACAGATTTTTGGGGCTCAATGTTGAATTTTGAGCAAACCGAAGTTGGAATTATGTTTGATGAAGCCCCTGAATCTATTAAGTAGCTGTGCAGATTTCTATTGTAGATTTCATAGCTCAAGAGAAAAGGAGGAGTATGAGAATTAGATCTATCTCCAATCAAAACAGAATTAGTAGCATCTACTCTATCTGATGGTGGCTTACATGTTCCTTTAGCCACCTTGGATAGTACAACATTTGAAAGAGGAGAAGAATGTACTGCATTTAGCTCTTTGAGTACTAATTTATGTTGATGTTTGAGCCTGCTAAGCTCAAATAAAGAGATATTTGCTCTCGTCTTCTTCATGTCTTCTATGATGTTGTAATCCATAGAGTCAGAGACTACCAATCTCTTGGATGATGAGGGTGGATTGGAAGATGATGGCTAATTTTGAGTAGGTAATGCTGTAGATTTATTTATGGGATCCTTATCTTTGGCAGTAGGACTTACATTTTTCTTCTTTTGAGTTGGTTGAATAGGCTTTGAAGCTACTTTACTCCTGGTACTTACTCAGAAAACTTCTTGTTCACTTTTAGTATCTAAATTGGGCAAAATGAAGTCCCACATACTGTGGCATTCAACAACCTCATTTTCTTCAATTTCCTCTCATGACAAGATTGTGTCTTCATCCTCATCATTATCTGGATCTGATTCTACATTAGATATGGCATTAGGCGGTTTTGATTAAGCTCTTTGAAGTTCCTAAATGGATTTTTAGTAGAGGTTTTGGCTTCCTGTTTCTTAATCTCTACCATCTCATTAGACATAGTCTTTAAAACCTTTTGCAAACCCTCCATATCATATGGATCATTAGCCACTTCATTCTTCGAATCATCTTTAAAAGTAACTTTTTGGACTTTCGCTCTTCAAGAGTGGTTTTCTTCTCTAAAGTGATGATACGTTCTCAACAATGATTGCTTCTTTCATATTGTTTGCTAAGGTGGGCTTTGCAGTTCTATCAACGAAGATTGCTATATTCGAAGGTAAGGTAGATATATACCATTCGCGTTGAACCTCTTCACTAGGCTTAGACATGGCAGGAATCTTATTTAAGAGCTTATTAAATCGCAAGTTGAAATCTTTAATAGGTTCTCTCGATTTAGTTTTCAGATTTGAGAGATCATTGATTAATGTCACTGTGGACCTATCATCACCGAATTTAGTCAAAAACTGCTCTTCGAAAGCATTCCAACTAGTAATGGATCTTGTTGGTAATGAAAAATACCATGATCTAGCTGCTCCTTGTAGGGTGTATGGGAAAAGCCTCACAACATCATCTTCTTTTGTTACTCCATTTAAGTTTATTGACAGCATAAAGTTGTTTATGTGTTCTTCTGCTAGTATGCCTATATCTGGATTAAACTTTGCCAACCACTTTTCGGGATGGGCTGGAAATTGACTCAGGGGTGCAGACATTGCGACTACCCCTGGATTTGTCCATGGCATCAGTTTTGGTTGATTGTGTGCCATTGTTGCGCTAATAGTAGAATAAAGTGAGGATGTAGTTACAAGTGGTTAGGAGGAGGATGTCAGAGTACCTGTACCTTGTTGCACAGTAATATGAAGTTGGGGAGTGGATGGTTGACTTTGCAATGGATTGGATGAAATGGATGATGACGATGATGAAAGAGTCTCACTATCAGACTCTTCAGGTGTCTTCCTAGCTCATTTCCTTTTAGGTAGAGGAAATTATGTTGGTTCAATACCAAGCTTTTCTCTCTATAATCTTGTAAGAGGATTAGAAGGAATGCATTGTGAAGCCACACTGCCTTGAGATAACTTGGACTTTTCTTGCGATATTGAAAACCCTTGAAGTTTATGAATTAAATACTGAACTTCAGGGGGTTCAAGAGTGGATTTGTCTAATATGTTCAAGTTTTCAGCAGTGGTTGTTGTCTTTTCAACTTCTCGCTTGAAAATTGGACATTTAGAATGCGAGGGAGAAGTCGGGGGAGATGTTGAGGGAAATTTACTCTCAAAAGGGGCTATGGATTTGAATTTTCTCGCCATTCACAGTTCATGCCCTCCTTCTAGAACCAAAAATGTTTATGCCTCTAAAATCGCTGCATCAACATCGGGGAAAACCACCCGGTCTGGACCTTAGTGCAACTCCTTTTCCATTTGGTGTGGTGGCTCCAACTGGATGTAATGGGACCAGTTTCTAAGTTATATATGATTTGATGGGTGATTGGTTTGTAATGTATAATGAAAGTGATAAGTGTTTTGTTCTAAAGTGCAAAAATATACAAAGATAACTAATCTATCCCGGGTATTCTTTTAGCAACACGATTTTTTATTGTTTCTATTTAATAAATAACCATAAAGATGACTTATTCATAAAATAGAAATATGCATTCATATGATGATTACTTTATTTAAGTAATTAAACAAAGTAATAATAAAACAATTATCGCATTGATCATAATATATCACTGACATATATATTCAAAAGATAACAATTCTAAAACATTCAGAAATGACAAGTTAAAGAATTGCTTTAAATATATATATAAATATAATTATAAATATATATAAATATATATATATATATATATATATACTATATATATATATATATATATATATATAATATAATACTGTTCATTCACATAGAGTAATAAGACAAAAACAGAGATAA
Source organism: Pinus taeda (assembly GCA_000404065.3). Taxonomy (NCBI): domain Eukaryota; kingdom Viridiplantae; phylum Streptophyta; class Pinopsida; order Pinales; family Pinaceae; genus Pinus; species Pinus taeda. Next base: position 22,206 of record APFE031296273.1, on the reverse strand, counting down.
TAGTACCGTATGCATTTGGATTCTCCTGATGTAAATAACATTCAAATTATGCTTTCTAATTTGGGAATGCCTTCAAAAGATGCAATAGTGCAAATCTCATAAGAGCCTCTTTGTCAAAATGCAGAACTTTGGTCTAATCTTTGAGGAAAGATATTAGAAGTACAGTAGTACAACTCCCAAGTTAAGTTTTAATACAAATTGCGGACCCTTCTAAATACATGAAAGGGTCTTTAAATACTAATAATGACAAAAAAATATGAATAAAAATCACTATGCGTTGGTCTAACTAAAGACATATAAATCTGGGATTTATCATGAAAATAATAGTGCTGTGGAGGTTGAATGAATTCACTGTATTGGCTTCTTTTCCTATGATTGCAGTTGACAGATTGCGAGCATAAGATGGATTTCTAGTGGCTGACTCATCCTCGAGTGTAGCTGAGCTGTATAGGTGGCATCAGAGAGTTCAGAGATCATGCAATTGATTGCATCTGAGAGACACTTCATGGCCATCTGCTGACTATGCGTCTTGACAAGGAAAAACCAAAATGTTTCCCATGTCAAGCTTTGGATTCCTCCGATCAATTTTTCCCTGTGCGCCAGCTCTTGTTGCCAATGTTGTTCCAACAACTTTGCCTATGGGAGTTTACCTGGAGAGCAATTTATGATCAAATTAGACATATGTAAACTATTATTTATCAATTCGACCAGACTATTTGTTACAGTTATGCATCTAGATATTACTCTTTTAGTCTTCATTAATTGGGACTCCCATTCAAAAAATAAGATTTCCTTATGTGATTCTTGTATCCTTGGCAGATTGGCAGTTATTCCTTCTTTTCAATCTTGACAGGATAGGAAATTGGTTGACTTCTCATCTGCCTTATCTAATTCAAGCCTGGCATCTACTGCTTTTTCAATCATTGATGCAGAGATATCACATAAAGGGTTGGCCAATGATGTACTGTGGCATAGAATATCCAATTGTCGGGACAAAGCTTTGGTTATTTCCAGGGCTTCTGTTTTGAATTTGTTTACCTGTGGATACCCTTTGAACCATTCTATCTGCTCTTTCATTTGTGCGACTTGATCTTCTTTTTATTTCTTCTCCTGCTCACTTAGCATTTGCAGCCTGCTCAACTCTTGAGACAAGTCTTGTTGTTTATGGAGAGTTTGTTCATCAATCCTCTGCTTTTCCAGTTTTAACTGCTCTTTTAATTGTTCATTTTGCTACCTTTGTTCTATCAACTGCTGCTCAAGCTGACCTATCTTTTGTTGTTGTTCTGCCGATTGTGCCTCCTGTTGGATGACTACCTGGTCTTTTTCCCTCATCAGGTGGCTGACCTCTGAGGCCTTATCCATTGTCGCTGCTATGTAAGCTCCCGCATACTATGACAATTTTGTTAAATCCTCGGAGGGATTGACCTCTGCTTTCCATACCACATTCATCATCTTTTCCTAAGGAGTTAAAAGAGGAATTTGATCAATTTTCCTCTTCTTCCTCTGTCTTCTAACTACAACCCTATTCTTTGGACTGTAGAAGACATCAAGTGGTCATATTTCTTCAGTTTGTAGTACAATCTCCTCAATCATATTCTCGGGCATAATCGCTATGTCCTTCTGAATTCTAGGTGGGCTGCTTGTTCCTTCAATCAAAACTGTGTTGACTTCTGGATTGTGTACTGTAGCCATTTTTGGTGTAGTTAACTCTTGGGATTTATTGCGATTATTGATGATCGAATCAAAATATTCGCATTCCTTGATTAACTTAGGATAAATATTAATATCCGTATCAAGGGGTTCACTAATTACCCCCTTCTTCTGTTCCTTTTCTGGGGTCTTCTCACTTTCAGGAATCTTTTCAATTTCGGGAGTCTTCTCACTAATTTTCTCTTTGCTTTGGCCTTGTGGTTGCACCATAGAGGTAGTGTTTAATAAGTCCAGAGGTAGCGTTTCCAATCTCTGCGTCCTCAAGTTATAAAATTCATGTAGTCCTTCTGCTCCCAATTTGATTTTGGCCAATGGTTTGACTTGACAAAATACTTCGGCTGAAACAAACAAATCATCATAGCTATCCTTCTCATGTTGAAATTTGGTGACTTTGGCCTAAGAAGTAACATTGTAGGCAACCAATCTAGGGTCGTACTACCTTTTTGGGATGACTGCTAGCTTTAATAGCTTTATTTTATCGGCTTCCTTCTCTGCATGTTTGAAGTCATGCAACATAAAAGCACTACATCAGAGGAGGAATGTTGGCCACATGTGCTTTTTAGACTCCTTCAGATTCCTTGAAATCCCTTCAACTGTTATCTGATGTGCCAATTCTTTGGCAAGCAATTTATCAGGGATATATAGGGGAAGGACATGTGGGTTGGTGGTGCTGCTGAAAAGTCTTATGTAAGTGAACTTTTCTTCACCAAACAAACTAGCAATTGTAGTTAGGTCGACAGAGGCTTCCTCAGATAACCTAGGAGTGGGTTTATTGAATATGGCATAATACACGGGAAGGATGAAACCATGACAAATTCTATAAAGGTGGTTTTTGTAATGGACTTTCCATAACTCCTTATGATCAATGTGGATGGGATTGGGATCCTCTGGAGTCCATTTCCATCCAAGAATGGGGTATTTAGAATTGAAACAAATGGTGTCCATAATATAAGCACTCATAAAATGGGGGTATTACCTGAGTGGTTACGAACCTGTTCTTTCTATAATCAAGTATTTGGCTGACCATTTTGTCAGAAAAAATGGGTTCCCATTCCATGATATAGGAATTAATTGCAGCCTCCATTAATGGTACCATTTCAATATAAAATTTAGCAGAATCATGCACTCTGAAGAGTCTGCACATAATTGCACCAGCATAACAATAAGGAGATGCCAACAAATATGTGGAGTACATACCTGATGTTTCATGCTTGTGCTTGGTTAGAAAATGCCTCCATTGTCTGATAGGGTCGGATTCGATGGCGTTCTCCTTGGCGAAAGCCTCCAAAAATTCTTTGTTATAACACTTTTTTGGTTCAAGCAAATGGTACATTCGTTTAATATCTTCTGCTTTGAATGACCCAAACATTCTTCCATCAGTAGAAAAGAACATTATGTCTGTGATATTGATGCTCTCAATAACCCATCTGACAATGTCATTATAGGGTAACACTTTGGCGCGGGCTACTATTCTATGAAGATAAGAGCAAGCCAAATCCTTAAGAGTATTCTCTGACTTACTCATGGAATTTGCTTTTTCCTCTTCTTCAATTTCTTCTGGATTCTCAGCCTCTAGTAAATTGTAAATACTTTCCTAAGGTGCCTTTCCTAGACCGAGGCAGGTAGTATCAGATATCAAGACCTTCTTCACTGGTTCTTCTTTGGCTATGACGGGGGCCGTGCATTTCTTGGATTTCTTCGTCATCTTTACTGGATTCATCAACTTAGACTTGATCTGCAAAGGAAACAAAAGAACGTAACATAGAAAAACCCATTCAAAGCTAACGCATAATACAAAGCTTAATGGTGACTCGAGCGTGATAAGTAATATGAAATGAGATATTACCATGGATGAAATCCTCGAAGGATTCAACCTTAATTGTTGTATTAATGACTTTCATAACTGCCAATCATGGTAATTAAATGTAATAATGATATGTCACATCACACATGTTACTGAAAATCTCTTAAAACAGATCTCTTGGCTTTCTTGATCAGCGATTAGCGAAAATCGCATATTGCAGATCGAGAGGTTTAAGGGTGAAGCTTCAGTTATTACCATAAGAAGCTCCGATTTTGATAAAGGTGAGAGGTATCGTTGGGAGGCGGGATAATTAACAAATCGTTTCTTTCTCGTTTATTATTGATTTAAGGCTTAAACCCGCTAATATACATTTAATAGCCTTTTATTGGAAAGCACACTTTTCCTTTATGAAATCGCATCCGCGAATTCAAAAGGGGATTTTGTTATGTGTTTCATGGTATGTGCGATGACCGGTTGCGATTGTATTATCACATCGGGGGTTTGGCATAGGCCTTTGGAATGCTTCATTTTTTAACTTGCGATTTTCGATTTTTGATAGCATTATCACATCAGAGATTTGCCAATGAGAGCCTTTTAAGCATATCCTTTAAATAAAAGATACGACATTTTACTTTACATTTTTTTATGAAAAGGTTTTGGATAATATTTATATCCGATCAAAAATTTTCATAAGGACTTACATGTGTTATGTGATTAAATGCAAGCTTGTGATTATTATTGAATTATTGAATTTAACTAAGTCTTAAAAAGGGGACCCATTTCTAATTAAAGTTTTGGATAAAAATTTTGAAATGGGGGGTTGTTGTATAGCACAACAGTGCCCCACAAATATTCCAAACTCAACTGTATGCTCCAGATTTTTCCTTGCATCCATGGAAACATGACAGTAAACTGATTATCCAAATATCCTGAAGTGTGACACATCTGGTTTCTTCCCTGAAAAAAGATTCTTCTGGAGTACTCATGCTAAGAATTCGATGAGGACTCATGTTCTACAAATAAATAGTTGTGTTGCATTCTTCAACCAACAAGTGTAGTGGTAGGCTCTGGTGATGCAAAATCTCCCGTGTAGCTCCCACAACACTTCCTTTGTTCCTCTTAGCCACCTCATTCTAGTGTGGGTTATGGGGAGTTTTCAAATCCCGTCGAATTCCTTCCTTTGCACAGAAATTCTTAAACCCATTCGACACATATTCTCCACCGTTATCACTCCTAAGAGCCTTCACTTTCCTTCTAGTTTCTTTTTCAATAAGTGCTTAAATTCAAAAAACTTGGATAATGTCTGGTCTTTCTTCTACATGAATAAAATCCATCGCTTCCATGAGAAATCATTTACAAATATAACATAATATCTATGCTTGGAAGTGGAGGATGTCGAGAAAGGTCCACACACACTTGAGTGAATCCTTTCAAGGACTTCTTGTGCTTTACTATCATGATAATTGAAGGTGGATTTTGTGTAATTTCTGAATATACATCCTTTGCATGTATCTCACTGCTCTAGTGCACCTTTGGGAAGGCCTGTAGAATTTTTCTCCATGATCTTTAAAGCACCATGGTGAAAATGGCCGTCTTCTATAGCATAATTTACTATATCTATATGCTGCACCTTGTCTTCTTTTGTTCTCAATGCTACACAATATTCTATATCTAATTTTTAGAGGTTCTTCACTCGAACCCTGGTCTACTTCACCTGTCCTATGGTGATATGTCTTAGGAAAGCCTTCTCGTTGTTGAATATCAGATTGTAGCCATGATCTTCCAACACCGCTATGGAAACTAGATTCTTGTTTAGACCCCGTACAAACATCACATCCTTGAGTATAAGAGGTGAGTTAGACTCCCTCTAAAAATTAAATGTACCAATACTAGTCATGCTATACCTTCCATCATCTCCCATCTCGATGTGCATCTGGAGATCCTTCTCTTCCAAGTCAATGGAAAATTATTTTTTCCCATTATGTGGAATGAAGCACCACTATCTAGATACCACACACTACCCATCACTATGCCTGTCATGCAAGCAATGAAGGTGAAGCCCAACTCGAATTGTGAAGTCAAGTCTTTACCTTCTACTCCTCTTGAGGGCTTCTTGCCTACCTTATTTTGTGGAAACTTCATGGCATAGTGTCTTAGCTCATGATGGTGAAAGCACTTGATTTTGGACAAGTATTTATTCTTTCCCTCTTGACCATATTATGCCTTGGATTTGGATTTTTTCCCTTTTCCTTTCTTTTCCTTTTCATCCAAGTCATAGTTCTCCTCATCATCACACTTGGGTGAGATTCTGTCTTTGGTATTCTGCCTTATTTATTCTTGCACCAAATCAGACCACAACCATTCCCAATTTGGTAACTTCTCTCTCCCATTTGTTGAATCCTAGTAGTTGTGCCAGCTCTTGGGAAGGCCTATAAGTGTTAGGCTTACTAGATCATCTTATACAACTGTAACACTAACATTCCCAAGTTCATCATGAAACTGTGCGAAGTTTCTTATGTACTGTGGTATTGTTTCACCCTTCTACATCTTGATATTCCGAAGATTGTCCTTCAGTGGGAGCTTCCTGTGGTTATTGTTGTTTTGGAAAAAATTAGTCAAGGCTTTGCACATTGCATTTTGAGTCTTTTTCCCATGAATATTTGAGACAATATGATCTCTAACTCCCTTCAATGTGATCCTCCTCGCCTTTTCTACACACTTCTTCCATTCTTTTAGATCTTGAGCATCAGATGTTGGAGGCTTTAGGATATCATTATCTATGAATTTGTACGGCTCATTATCTTCCAATGCTGCCTCCATCTTGTCCTTCCAAGAAACATAATTAGAGCTACCCTTAAGGGTATTCTCGAGTCTCAGTCTATATAAATCCATCTTGGTAGCTATGAAGAATTGATATTGCAAATTTGATCCTCCTGCAAAGACAACCTCAAATTCTGTCTTCTATTTCGATTCATCTCTGATACCATGTATAAATTCCATATAGATTAAAAAATGCTCATGTAATTTACTAAATCATAAAACTTGAATATACTCTACTCATCAACGAAAAGAAATAAATGATTGAAATCACAAATCATAAACATGAGACATGATTCAACACACATACACAAATATTTATCTATGGAAACGAAGATGCTCAAAACCCCTTCCTATCTGTATTGCATTAATAAGAAAATAGAGAAGAAATACAATGCTTGCTCAAGCATGAGCAACCACTGCACTAGTATAATCTATCTCACTGACTGACAAGCTGAATTTGGTAAATACTTAACCAAATTCTTGCCTTCCCAATATCCCATTTCCTTGCGCTATTCAATAAGGAATTAGCCCCTATTATTTAGGGAAATTTCTCATTGAGAATTTCACAATTCCTGTAGGCCCTTATCTAACTTTATGCACCACCTGTACAAATTGGAATAGTCTACAAGAGATAGTACACTGGCCTTGAACTCCAATCTCAATTGGGTAACTCGAGTTATATGCATGCACCAATTATTATGATATGATTGATGAGTTAAATGGTTGATCACTGAGATACACACCCCACTACTGGACCCTCGACTAGTTCTCTAACATTTATAACTAGTTAAACTCACAATAACTAAAATTAACTGAAATAGAATGCTATAAATTAGAAATAAATAATACTAAACGTAACTCAAGTGTCTCCAACTCAAATTAACTAAGTTAACTGAGTGAAAAGTTCCATATCACCTTACTTAACTACCTTCAAGTATTTTACTGAAATTGAAATTTGAATTTTAATCTAATTTGACTAAGGCAAAGTCAAAACTAGATTTTCTTGTTGTATTTTAAACACCATGAGACTCCATCACATATTGATAGACGAGTAGACAACATATATACTCACCAAGGCTTTTTCGAAAGGGAAGTCCTTGGTCTTCAGAGAGCATCTTAGGCTGATGCATGTGACCCTCCCTAGTAAGGGTTCTGATTGATTGAGAACACTGAGCATAACTCTATTGGGTGTGGAGCCTGATTGTCTTCTTTATTCAGAGGCATCACTGTGTTGGACTCCAGTTCCTAACAGTGTGAAAACGTCTTCTATTTAATCGCCATCAGGGGGGTCCAGGGGGGGCGACGATGATTTTATGAGCCCCCTTTGGAGTAGGAAGATTGTCTCTACGGACAAAGACAATCCCTCTGGACGCCTTTTCAGCACTCTTTTCCTCCTCTATCTTGACATGAAATGGCTTCCAAGCTCTAACTCTTTCTCCTCATGCTTTAGCTACCAAACACTAGTCTTTTGTCATCTAAGACTAATATTATTCTATCAAAAGCTAAAGATTTCAGAATTTTACAGTTGGTTCTATCTCTCCACCACTTTACCTATGTGTTGTATTTTATTGTAACCAAAAAGGGTAAGAGTAAGTGGTTTATATAGGGAGAGGAGGATAAGAATGAGACCCACTCAAAGGGGAAGAAGGTCTTATCTCCTTGGGAAGGTCCACTTTTAAAGGGGAAAGAACCTTATATGGAGTTCTTGGCCCTTATCCAACCAAACGAACATCCAGCACATCGCGACTAGAAGTTTCTAGACTTGAAACTCCATTTCGTTTTATAAAAACTTTCCAAAAGTAGACTGACATGGATATTGGGCTAACAGTAGCACTGATCAGCGTGGGTCACACTGTTAAACTCTGCAAATTAGCGTAGGTGATACACTGGGAAATAGGTTGATCTTAAAAAATGGGTTTTAAGAAGGATTCTCTGGAAATGTTATGAAGGGAGTGGGGACTACTTTCTTCAAACTTCAGTGGATACAAGAGAATAGGCTTCATCGTGAAAGTATAACACATTAGTCACTACTAGGGTTCTCCGGGATCAAGAATGGGGAGTGACAGGAGAGTGACAAATTATTGTGTAACAGATGTCCCCTAAAGCATGAAGTTAGAGCTGAGAGCGATGACTGAAATTCTTTAAGACAGAGAGAGGACTTGGAATACCGACATCAAAAGACTTGCAACTCAAACATACATGTACATATCTAAAATATGATAGTCATGCCTGATAAACATGAGAGGCATATAACAATACATGAATCCATGGTATAGGCACAACAATTTACCAATAAAAGGATCATGTGCATGGATCCTCGGCATGGATGTAGCCATCCGACTGAAGGGATCATTTGAAATAGATCCACGACATGGGTGCAACCATTCACATAGAGAGGATCAAAATGATACCCATGGCATGGTTGTAGCCATCCGTCTAAAGAATCATGTAGATAATCATGAATTACTCATCACTCCTTGCAACCTGGAATTTTGTGATCTAAGCCCAAGGTCTTGCACTCCAACATGACCTGGTCAAAGTACAAATTCTAACACATGAATAGACATGTTGAAGTCAAACATGTTAGAAAATAACTTGATTACCAGCCAATGATGTGAACCATTAACAAGCGCGAGAGAAACCACCCATAATGTCAATGGCTCTCAAGGTACTATCAGTACAATTCATGAAGTGTGAATAACGAACTGAAGTCAAACACCTACGAAATCACTCGATCGAGGGCCAATGATGAGAACCTATCATCGAGTTTGAAGAACTTGCCAATGAGGCATGCAAGCTATAAGGTACTAGAAAGAGTTTCTAGATCAAATTCCTGGATAATGAGTTGAAGTCGACAGGAAGCGATCCATTGAAGGAAGACCATAATGGATCCTTCATCATCGATAGAAATGGAAAACACAATGAATGAGAGTAATCTAAGAATGTGACAGATGATCAGATAATGTACAGGAAAGAATACTTCTCTTGAACATGTGGATGACACAACTCCGGAGTTTGGCAGCATTTTACATCATAGGATCAAAGGTGATGATGACATGGCAGAGATAAGATGATAGGTTAAAATGGATAAGCCAAACCTAGGAAGGAAAGTGATAGAGAGTGGATGTCCCAAAACCTGACACGAACAACAAATGAGTGTTAATTTTCAAGAGAAACATGCTACCTCAAGTGAAGAATACAACTAATGGAATACTTCCAATTCCCCCCCACCATTTCTGGAGAGTACCCCAGTTATTTTTGAAACACAAGCTTGAAGGGGATAACATATGCTTGTAATATAAGCCCATCCAGCTCGGTCCTATCATAATGAAAAAAATAATATGTTGTTTAATCTTTTAACGAGTATGACGAAGGTGAAACATGAAATATTTTTCATGTTTAGAGAGTTTGAAAAAGACACGAAAAAGAAAACTCCAAGTGATCTAAAAATGGGGCTCTTAGGCTTCTTGTCTAACTTAGAAGAGCCTCTCCCACTTCTAAAGCTTTAAATATTTCCAAGTCTCCATGATTAACCAATGCAGAATTAAAAATGCTTGAAAATATAGGTGTATGTTGGTATTTGATTTAAATTGATTATATGCTTTAAAATCTGTTGTTTGTGCTAATATGTAAATGTGCTTGAATTGATATATAAATACATATAACAGTAAATAATGCAGTAGTAAAAACAAACATAGAACAACAATATTAATTTGGAGTTCACCCAAAACCCTTGGGCTACATCTCCGTGAGCTCTAGTCAACTCAACTAGGCTCTCTGGGATTATGGTATAAATCCTTTTTACAAGCTCTTGGCTCAACTCCTACTCTTTTACCCAGAAATAGTGGGTTCAGACACCATGTCATTCCCCGGCTCTTGAAGCTCTGGCTCTTGTCTCTTGGCTCTGGCTCTTGACTCTTGGTTCTGGCTCTTGGCTCTAACTTTGGCTCTTGGCTCTTGGTTCTGGCTCTTGGCTTTGACTCTAGCTCTTCGGCTCTCGCTTTGGCTTTTCAGCTCTCTCTTCTTTTCCCTCTGCAACCTCCAGTTCTCTGGCTTTTCATTTGAATTTCATTTGACCCCAAAGGCTCCCTCAGCTGCTCTGTGCAATAGCTCTTCCACTCTCTCTTGGCTCTGCCACCCCTTTCTGCCTTCAGCTTGCTCTCTCTATCTCCTTTGAGGTGAGCTTCTGGCTTTTTGGCTACCCCAACCATTTCTCTATGTGCAATCATCCTTCTATGGCTCTTTATCTTCCTTGTGCATTGTTTTTTCGACTGTCATCTGGTTCTCGTCCTTTGCCCACTCAAATCCCTCTTCTAGTGTTAAATAATCATTGCATAACGAATTCAGGGGAGGCAGCCACCTAATTTGAAATGGACAAGGGCATCAGGCCTTTGAAATCCCCAAATTTTTGCATTCTCGCCCTACACAGGAAAATACACTAAACACAAAAAAATCTGTAGAGAACACTGTTCACTAGACTTCAAATCTTCATAAATGCGCACTATATCCCCATCAGGTCTGCTTGAAATCACTATCGCAAGTCTCCATGCCCATGTTTCATGGCTTTCTTTTTGTATTTTGAAATACATTAAAACACTGCAATTTCCTGCAAAACGACCTTATGGCAGAATTGAAATATTATTCATTTACATTTCGCAACTCCATCGGGTCTGACTAATCACATTGTGGATATATATATGTCTATAGCCTCTCCTCTGTGTAGCTCTGATTGCGATCTGCCGATATCGGTGATCACACTATTGCATCGCTCGGGGTCCTTCCTTTGCCTTGTGGTAGTGCCGATTGCGATCCGTCGATTTTGACGATCGCACCATCGGATCAGCCCGAGACCTTTGCCTTGGGTATACATTGCCTACCTCTGATCCGACCCACCGATCTGATCATCGGAGGTTGTTGATTGGGGGTGCCTTTCTCTCGAATTTAAGTCCTCCTCTTGGCCTCATGCGATGCGATTTTCCCTTATAAGGGTCTTTTGGCCATTTTTAAAGGATTTTTGCCTCTTTTCCAAAGAACAAAGGGGAACTTCGCTTTGTGTTAACTTCTCTATCTGAAGTATGTTTTCGCCCATTCAAGTTGCATTGGATTCAGAATGAAGAGATCTCTAAAATGAGAGTATTTCCGAGAGCAACCTGTGAATTTCATTTTCCTCTAATTTACAAAGGATATGTGCCATTTGGCACATTTCACCTCTTATATGAAGTCTTTTAGACTTAGAGGTTTATTCAAGATCCATTTTTGGATCACGCCTTCCCACGAAAAGAAATTTTGGTCTCCAAAAGACTGATATACTGATCTAAATAGTAAATGAGAGTGACTCACCCCCTTCTTTCAACCTCCCTACACTTGCCTTGCATAGTGCCTCTGAACCAAAGTTTCTGACCGCTTCCCTTCTTGGATGGGCTAGTCTTCCTGGGAAGAACTGTCTTCCTCCTTGCCTTCCTGCAGAACTTCTGCTAAAATGGTCATATAAGGTGGTTTGAACTTCTTTGCCTTGATCATTGATCCAAGGTGGCTCAAACAAACGTGAAGTTCTTCTGCTCCACAAAACTTTTATTTGTACATGTTTGAAAGGCTGCCAACAACAATTGTTAACAACAACATGCATACAGACAACAACTGGATGGACTAAACTCCTACTTCAACCAAAAGAAATATATTTCACATCTTGTGAACACCTCCATGTCTTGTATCTGCATACAAATGATGGATTAAATAACCAGCCCACAAAACATGCCTTTAAACAAATGACCCTTCAAGTCAAGCATATACAAAAAGACCATTAGGAATCTTTTTCAAAAGATGAAATACTTCATCATTATCTCCATTTGGAGACCAAGTTAACTTCTCCCAAGTTAACATGGCATCACATGCATGTCAAAGCAATCAACCTTGCAAGTTAATTACACATACATGTTCAAAAACAAGGAAACCATCAACATCCCTATGTTCATGCATCTCATGCTCATGCAAGCATTTCATCCTTCAACTTTCACTTAAGCACACTGTACTTTTGAAGCTAAACTGAAATATAATGTAGATGCATCAACAGACATGCAATATTAATCGGATAAGAACTCTACCCATTTCTTACCAATCCCTTTCAAAGGTACTACCTTTGTCTGCACATCCGCATCATCACGTGAATCATTTTGAGACACATCATTCATGGAATCTTCACTTCCATTTCTACCATCTTCTCTTTCCACTTTCTTAAGCTTTTGTGGAAGCATTTTTGGATTCAGAGTCCAACATTTTGTAGCAAGATGTCCTTGCTTATGGCAGTAAGTGCACTGCATGTGCATCCTCTTGACATCATGATTTTCCTTGTCCAATGGACCTTTCGCTTATTCCTTCTTTTCCTTCTTCTGCTTCCTGTGTGTAGCCATTCTCTTCCAACATCTAGAAAAATTATGGTTATCCAAACCACAAAAGTACCAAACAAGTATTTTTCCATACATATGTGGAAATTTATCATGCTTTGCACAATCAAAAGGAAAATGTTTAGAACGAGATTTATACCTTTCTCTTTCACCTTTATTGGTTTCATGAGGAGGTGAAGCAACTGAAAGGTGGCTCCCTTTGGAACACCATCAATCTCTTCAAGGTTGTTGGAGTCTCCCTGTAGTGTCCTATCTAGGGTGCTAGATTAGGTTATATTTATTATCGACCAGGGTGTGTAGACTTAGAGGCGTGCGCCTAAAGTATATAGACATAAAGGATCGTTATCTAAGTCTAATCTTCCTAATTACAATGCTATCATTCGATTCATTATCAAACTAAATCACACTATGTATCACTATCAACCAAGATTCAATTCATCTAACAAACCAAGGTGTTGTGTGTCACTGCAATTCAAGATTTTAGTCCCCTTACAGAGACATCATACATAAAACCTCTGTTCAGCGAATACTCAACATTCATTAACAGTCATGCAAGATAAAAATATATGGAAATCATAAGCATAAAGTTCATGACAGTCCTCTACAAGATAACAAGGGATCGAATCCCTTATAGGATATGGTTCACGATCCAGGTGATAATCTATTCAAGCGCATTCATAAACATATAAGCAAGCGCATTCATAAAAATATAAGCATAAACATAAATCGATTTGAATCGCCGCTCATTAATACCCTAACTGTAAATGAAATAAAACAACAGTATACCACGTTACACAGGGCCCGTCTGCGTTCTAGGTATACTAAACTGTGATCCAACGATTACCAAATCAACACAACGAAATCGTGACTGTAATGCAAGTCTTTGATATATACTAAAATTGAAACGTTGTTTTTGAAACAACGACAATGATAACAATAACACAACCGGTTCAGAACTATATTTACATATGGTTTTACATCCCTTGAAAACAGATGTACATTCATCAGAAGGCTGTTGCCGCTTTTACCACACCGCGATTTTGAAAATGTTTCTATCTAACTGATTTAAAAAAAAAGGAAACAAAACTTAAATCGATTTGGACTGTGTGTTGTTGCTGCCTTTGTCGCCAACATGCCATAGTTGACCTTCGTTGACCGCGCATGTAGGAGGGTTGATTCCGCTGCGGGATAGGTGTTTGTCCATGCTTGGACATTCCGCTTTTCATCCCTACCCTTCGCTCTAACCCGACTGTCATGCCACATGTCAAACAATAAACCAATTACAGGATGTTGGAACTTCCTGTAGTCATTTTGCCAAAAATTCCTAATTCATTAACATAAAACCCTTAAATCAATTTCAATGCAATTTAGTAACTATAAGACTATTAATTAATCAATTTCCAAGGGATATGAGAGATAAATGATGAAAAGAGGTAGGAAAATGTCATGTTTTGGGAGGGAAAAAGGGGTCATGGAATGGTACCAACATCTCTCCCCGACTTAATGAATTAGCATGTCCTCATGCTAACCCCGAAGTGCTTCCTTTGAACTATGTCCCTGCTTGTACCTCTGCTGCCTTTAGCAATGTGTCCACATTCTTTTTCACCTGGGCATCTTTCTGGTCATGGAGCTCTTGCTTTAGTCTTTTGTATTTTTCCTTGAGGGTCTTCTTCTGATTGTACCACTTGGTGGCCCACTTACAAATATATGTTTGCTTAGCTTCTAGCTCATTGACTCGCACCTTTAAATTTTCATTTTTCTTTTGAATCTCTTTACTCTGCGCTCGGAGCATTTCATTTTCTTTCTTGATAACTTTCTCCAGCATATTAGCCTCCATGAGCTCTTCTTTTAATTTTTCAATTTGTTTCTCCAGTTTCTTCTGCTTCTTATTGGGAGGTGGTCACCCTTTTTCTTGTTTGTTATTACTTTCGACCTCTATATCAGCTCCTGGTCCCGGGGATGAATGGCTCCCAACATCTATATCAACTCCTGGCCCTGGTGGCGAATGGTCACTGCTCTGAATATCCATTTGTATAGGTGCATTGGATTCAGGTTGGTCTTCTTGCAACTGAGCTTTTGGTGTCCTCCTTGTTCTCCTTGAATAAGTGGTTAAAACTTTATCTTGTTCTTCCTTCTTAGCATCTTCCTTTCTCATTTGCCTAGTCCTTATGCTGCTCACAGGTGGAAGTACCTTCTTTGTTTTGGATGATGCTGGGATCTCCTCATCGATGTCCTTCATGAATTGTGAGTTTTCTTGCGACTCTTCTTTGTCTTCCTCATCTCTAATTTGGTTGGTAGCTAAGAACTCCTTCCACGTTTTCCCTCTTCTCTGCATTTCATGCTCAATAAGAATTTTAACTAAGCCAAAGTGATATAAGCTCTTGTCTTCATTTCCCTTCTGCTTCTGGATGGTCTTTGACATCTTGGTTAGGCTCTGCAATAGAAAATATGGTAAACTGATAACACATTTCCTTTTCAAGTGTAGCAACAACTTGATATGGTATAGATAAACAATGCTATAGCGGCCTTCACAGGTTACAAATTTTTGAAGTATGTAAACCATTTCATCCCAAGGATGCACCAACCAACTTCTTGGGATGCCTTTCTTCCAGTTAACCGATGAGACTCGAGACCTAGACATGAATTGGGTCCACGATTTCTCTTTGAATTGCTTGGTCTTAAAATACTTTTCCCCCTCTGGGCTAATCCCTATTGCTTGGGCGATGGTGTCTTCTGAAAC
>APFE031296262.1:30255-43092 GCA_000404065.3 Pinus taeda | reverse complement strand
GAACATGCATTGGACCACATAAATCTGAATGAATAAGTTCAAGCTTCCTATGTGCTCTTGAATGTGAGTCATGAAATGACTGTTTGCTATGCTTTCCTAGAAGGCAAGCATCACATTGCTTAAGTTTTCTAGGAATTGTAGGAAAACCAGCAACACCATTTTTCTTCAATAAACGGAGACTGTCATAGTTCAAATGTCCAAATCTAGCATGCCATAATAAACTTGATTGAAGTGTACCTTCTTCATGATGAGAATTGTATGAGAAATGTTGTGCATGAGCAGATGTTCCTTGCAGTTTGAGAAGCCTTTCTTCTTCTATTCCCCTCATGACAAGTGAGTGGTCAGATGCTTTTATTACCTCAAGCTTGCCATCAAATATATGAATGGAGTGACCTTGCTGGCGGATGTGGACCAAGGACAACAAGTTTCTCTTGAGCTGTGGAAGATATAGAACATGATCCAGAAGAAAGTCTGGAAGACCAGGCAGTTTAAGCCTGATTGTGCCAAGCCCTGATGGCTTGATTTTTGATTGATCTGCAAAGTATACTGTTCCATCAACATTGTCAGTGAAATCTTCAAAAAAATCTTTTCTATGAGACATGTGGCAGGTTGCTCCTGAATCAAGCAACCAAATATTTTTCCAAGAAGCAAGTGAAGCATTAAACAAATATTCATTTACTCCAATGTTACATTGTGCCTCAACATAGTGAGCAGATTCAGGTGCTTTACCTTTGTCTGTATCATCAGTTTTACCTTTCTATTGATTTCTTTTCTGCTCAATTTTGTCCCATTGTAGCTTGCATGTATAGGCATCATGTGATCCATTTCTTTTGCAACGAATGCAGTGCAAATCTATCTTTTCTCCTTGAGAATGTCTGCCCCCCCTGCCTCTGAAATATCTTCCTCTTCCTCTTCGTCCACCTCTTCCTCTTGTAGAATCTTGAGCAGGATGTTTTTCTTTATTAGCCATGCATACAGTCTCTTCAGAAGATTCAGGGACTGTCTTCTTTCCAAAGGCTTTTTCCCTTTCAGCAAACTTTTCACAAGAGATTCAAAGGTTATATCCTTAATATTTCCATTTGCTTGCAAAGACTCAAGATAATTGGAGTATGTAGGATAAAGTGCCTTGAGAAAAGCGATAAGAGGAATATCCAATTCAACCTTAGTAGATTTGATATCATGCATTATAGACTTTACTTCAGATGCAAGAGCAAGAGGATCATTATTTTGCATTTCAAGAGTGAAGAGTTTAATCATGAGTTGGACAACTTCAAGTGCAGAATGTGAGTCATAGAGTTCTTTCAGCTTTTGTAGGGCTTCAAAGGCAGTTGAATATGACAAAATATGGTGACTCGCCTCTTCATTTACAGATTCTGTAATTAATGCATAAGCTTTTTTGTTCTTGTTTTTCCAAATGACGAGCTCTTTGTCTGAGGTAGGTTGTACTGGGTCATTGTCTCCTTCTCCGACACACACTCCTTTCCACAACTCATTGAAGGTGAGGGTGTGTTTTATCATTCGAGACCATTTAGGATAGTTCTCCTTGCCAGTGAGAACTATTCCTACCAGGGAGATTATTGAATGCATTATGTAAAAAAAACTTTTGCTGATAGAAAAGAATACTTTTTCCAATATACAGTAAAAATGTACTCAAAAGGGCATTGTCAAAGGGTATTATTGTCCACTAAGACTTCTAAGATAAGGTTTTCATGTACCCATTGAATCACTGTCATCACAACTTCAATACACTGAGAGAAAATGACTTTCAAAATGTATACAACTACCAATAAAACATTCAATGTATATGCAGTATACGTCCTCTTTTAAAAAAAGGGCTCAATGCATTATGAATGTTCTGCCTCCACCAAATATTCTGCTACAATTTTTTTTTTTTTACTCAGAAATTTGTAGCATCATTAATAAAATCATATCAAGACCATATTAGACAATACATGATAATTTACCCCACATAAATCTTCAATAATTGTATAACAAAGATACAAGAGGAACCTTCCAAAGAAATTTCCACCATATGTGAAGCAAAGCACGCTGTCCCAGAATGCAGCCACTAGTTCTGACCTTTAAATGTTGCCCACGCACTTATGGCCAACGCAGCACCAAAAACAATGTAACATGCACTTGCTATCCATGAATTTATGGCCAACGCAGCACCAAAAAATAATGTAACACGCACAAGTTAAGCCCAAAAAAATACGAGTTCAGGAACACGGACCCCTCCATCGCCAACGCCCTTCACAGGGTGATTATCCGCAAGGCTCATTTAGTGTAACAACACCTCGTACTCCAAGCTCTTTCAAGCATTGAACATCTTTAGGGAATGGAACAACACCTAACAAAAAAAACTGATCAACCTCATCCTACCATCGAAATTCCGATTCAAACTTGTTCCGAACAACATTATAAAAAAGAGTCAGATAAAATAAGACGCGGGCACCTGCTAGACCTCAAGCAATGGCAAAAGTTCGAGTTAGAAATTGAGTCTGCTCCGATTTCAGTCCTCGAACTGGTAAAAAATTTGTAATTTACAAGCGAGCCATGGCAAAACGAAAAGAGCCTGCGGAATAAAATGACTGAGTTTTAGATCAATGTGACTTGTTTTTGATCGATGGGGTAGGATTGAGGTGACTGAGCCTGCGGAATTCTTCGTGAAGAAGGAGAATAATCTCTGTCAAATGCTCAAGAAACAGTTACCCACTATAGCGACCATTCGCCAGCAATTTGGAATATGAACAGATACTATGTCAGAGAGCGTTATGTAAGGACTGAGGCAGCGCTGGTGTGCCAGAGAACGTTATGTAAGGACAGAGGTAGCGCTGGTGCACCAGAGAGTGTTTGGACACAGTGGTTATGGCAGAGGCAGATGCATGGATAGAGGGGATATGGCAGACAGAGGAGTTACAGGAGCATAAGAGCTAAAACAAGGAGCTGGCTCTAATACCATGTCAGGCCAGGTAGTAACTCCAATAGGCAGTAAAACTGATTCGTATATTATTCCATTAGATAGGTCTTTGTTATATATAATAGGGAGTGACTGTTCAATTCATCTCCCGATGACTGTTCACATTCCTAATTTAATTATTTACATAAATTCACCCAATCATGAAGATTAGGTGTCAACAAGAACGAATCCTCATGACAGTTATAGTTGTGGCTAGAGCTGAGCAATGAGGACCCTCGGTCAAGCACGCAAACCGTTGGCCCATGGTAATGCGCGCTGGCATAAACTAGCAAAATCAGAGGTTAGTTTGATAAATGGGGGTGGTTTTTGTTACGCGATTAAAGTGCTAATCACGTATTACAGGGCGTCCCCCTCAGTGAAGGAAAGTCCCGAAGTGCCCAGACCCGAAAATCGCTATGAAATGTGGAAAAGTATTGCATTTGGTTCTGTAGTTTGGGATTCTTCAAACCAACAAGATATCGGAAGGCCTCGAGGTGGTAAGTAGTTTTCACTGAGTCCCACCTGATGCCACACATCGAGGGACACGCGTTTGGTAGATGAGAGAGAAAACCGCCTACATCGGATGGTTAAACTTCATGCAACTTGCCCACCTGATATGCACGATGACTGTAGGATTTGGGGGTCCCAGATCAATGGTGGAGGCGCGTCCCGATAAATGACTAGATTTGACAAAGTTATAGAGCAAGATTACAGGGGATTTGAAGTCCGACATGGATGATGAGTTGGAAAATGATTCGTATTTCATAGGCGATCTTGAAGCAAATGGAATTAACGGCCATTCAAATATGATTCAAGGAATTTGACACCTAGTTCATTAGGAAACAGGTGGCCACCTCCCTGCGAAGCGTTACACAGTGATGACATTGTAGAATAGGGTAGTTCGAACGGACAAAGAAAGGAAAACTAGAATGCCGGGAAGTGCAAACGAACCGACAGAAAGTAGACTGGCTTTAAAGCCATGAACTGATAGAAGCACAGGGCAAAAGGAGACACACACACACAGAGGAGTTAGTTAGCCGCGGAAAGATAAGAGCAGAGAACAGAGAGTAGAAGCCGAGTTGACCTGAAGGCAACATCGAGCCAGACAGAGCCAGAGAGAGAGCTAGAGAGTCTGTGCACTCCAGAGAAAGCTTGAGAGGTTCAAGCAAGCTCCTCGGCCTAGGGCTGTCATTTATGAGTTTCAGTTTGGGCTCATACTATTGTGACTAGTAGATTTCAAGTACCAGTAAGGAGAGTCTGTGTACTCAAATCCTATTGATTCATATATGTTGAAGTGAGACTCAAATTGAGCTCACTGTTGTAAAGAAACTCTTCTTTGAAAACATAATACAAAGGCCACCACTGAAAGCTGGACCAGGAGATGTACCCCAGGAGTATTGGGTGAACTCCTTATTAAACTTGTTGTATTACATGTTTTCCTATTATGTTTTCTCTAACTACCTCAGTGTCAATGTATTTTGCAATCTTATCGATCCATTGCATAAAGTAACATAGGCACATCCATGCACATGAGTCTATAATACCTTTAAGTTCTTTGTCCTGGATAAATTTCAGATCAAGTGGTATTGAAGCTCAAGTTTATTAAGGTTAGACAAGTTTGTACTGGATTTTGTTGTTGAATGCTAACTAGATCAAAGCTTAAACTAGGAGAAGGAGAGTTGATTGAAACTAACCCTGAAATTGGGAGAGTCTATCCTAAGAGGAAAATGTCAGAAGAAACTCCCTTGGAATCAGACCCTCAGTTCATGGATAGTTTCATGACCATGAGAGCCATGGTAGAGGAAATGTATAGAGAATTTAGGAAAGGTAGAGAGGAAGATTCATCGAAATCCAAACAATATAAAGGAGCAGAAAAATCCTTCCTCCATGACTACTCTAAAGGCAAGGGGAAAGAATAAAAACTTCCCACACCTCCTAGTAGCCCTGAAAACAAAAAGAAAACATCTTTGATTAATTAGATGTTAAATTTGATCTACCAATATATGATGGAGAGTTGAATGCAGAGAAGCTGGATAATTGGATCAGACATATTGATGTTTATTGCAGAGTGCAGAGCATCGATTCGGACAGTAGCAAGATTCAGCTGGCCAACCTACGCCTTGGAGGCACTGCCTTGGTATGGTGGGAAGGTAGGATACAAGCTGACCTGAAGAAGCATGGTAAAATTATTTCTATCTAGATTGAATTTGTTTCTGCAATTAAAAAGAAGTTCTATCTGCTAGCTTATATGTAGCAAGCCATGATGAGTTGGCAAACTCTTTGACAATTAAAAGGGCAAAGTGTACAAAGTTACACTCAAGAATTTAGGAAAATAGATTTGATTCTAGGAATTTCTTTAGACTCACCTGAAACTTTGTTGAAGTATATAGGTGGTCTACACAACTACTTAAGGCACACAATTCTCATGTTTAATCCCACTAGCATGGATGAGATATTTGTTCAAGCTACACATCTAGAGGCTAGAAGAATGAATGTGAACCCAGAGGTTGGGGGATCATCAAAACCCACTTCAAGTAAGAATAAGGAGAAAAGAAGACAAAAATGGAAAGAGAGGAAGATAAATACAGTACAAAAGGCCAAATCTTCATGCACTCACTGTAAGAAGGATGTGCATGATGATGAACACTGTTGGATTCTACATCCGGAGCTGAAACCCAAGAAGTTCGAGGGCAAGAAGAAGAAAACTACTACAGCTATTCAAAAGGATTTGGGGTCAGACTCAGGAGATGAAACAACAATTGCAGCCATAGGTATAAAAGGTAAAAATTCTGAAGCATCTACTAGTAATTCTGCACAATCTATTAATAATGAAGAAAATGAGAGGAAAAGACATGAGTTGTTCCACATTAGAGTTGTTTCCAAGAATCAAAAGGTTGATGCTTTGTTTGATAGTGGCTCACAAGTAAATTTAATTTCTGAAGCAATTGTAAAGAAGTTGGGATTACTAACTATTAGAGCCTAGATTGACCTCAGGCTGGAGGGAGGCAATCCTAGGATAACCACAAACCAAGCTTAACCTGGTAGCTATCCCTACCAGGTCGGGAGAGGGCTCTCTCCTTGTCAATCTTAGTTGAAATGACTGAATCAAATATGGATTTTAGGCTAGGTATAGCAGCTCTATGGTTTTTTTGGTTGATTTTGATGGTTTTGTTGCTGGATCAAATGGAGCAAGCAGTTTTGGGTCTAGGAAATCAATTCAAGAATGCAGGTTGTTCTATGGGGCGAGATAGGTAGGTGTTTTAATACTTGAAATTGAGTGAGATGGTAGGTCTAAGACTGATGAGGAGCTGAGGAGGGCATGCAGAGATCATGTATCCTCTTCAAACTATAGAAAACATCAAAAATTAAATGTATTCCCAAGGTAGAGCACTGTCAGCAATGTATTCTACCTATCTATCTTGATTTCATTTAGTTTAGAAGAATGAATCAGATTTTGGCACACATAACACATGAGAAAAAATAATGATAGAAGGAGAAACTATGCAAAAACACATTACCACAAGAATCTCACAAAAATAGCTGCAAATCTTGGTTTATTTCCTTGCCAAATTGCTGTAGAGATGTACAATGTAGCTCAGAGCATCCAAAAGAGTCTAACCTTTGCTAATGATTGAAAAAATACATAATATAGAAATCAAAACCACCTATGCTAGCCATCAGGGGTTGAATCCAAGAGATAAGGAACTGTTACAACCATTTCCCAACAAGGAACAGGAACATAGGCAGTGGAACAACTTGCCTCTAAAACCATGGAAACTGATTCATTTACCCCCAAACCACCTCAAAATGATGAATCTACCCTATAAGGTCATTTTGCAATTACATTTACATAGAATAACATCATTTACAATCATAAATTCATCCAAGATGAGAGAAAAAGTCAATTTGTAGAAAAACTAGGCGAAATTTGGATTTTTGAGCAAATTGGTTCTATGTTTAGTGCCACTGGCTAGGTGGATAGCACCACTTCATAAATGATTTTGGAGGCCTTACCATTAGCCAAATTGAGCCCAAGATATCTCATTGGAAAGGTATTACTATCTACGTTTTGGAACATCTTGAATTGTTGCATTTGGAGGTCATTTCCCCCCTCAAACGTGGAATCTCCCAAGGCTGCTTTTGTGTGTCCAAAAAGAGGCATAGAGGTCATTTGTTTGATGGTTTTTTGACCTTTAGGTGACCAAGTTTTGCTCAAAAATTGCTGAAAATTTCAGGGATTTATGCTTTCATCATGATGAATCCAAATATGCAAACCATTTCTCCAAAAAATTCTCCCAGTGAAAAGCGTAGCGCCAGTGGCGCTACGCACCTAGGGCAATTTTCTGTGTTGCAAAATTCCAAAA
Source organism: Pinus taeda (assembly GCA_000404065.3). Classification (NCBI taxonomy): domain Eukaryota; kingdom Viridiplantae; phylum Streptophyta; class Pinopsida; order Pinales; family Pinaceae; genus Pinus; species Pinus taeda. The sequence continues at coordinate 35,769 of APFE031296262.1, read as the reverse complement.
AATGAACATGACCAAAATTTGTCAAAACTTGCCCAGATTTGGCACAAGCCACTATCATTAATTGCTTTGATGGGCTAGTGAGGCTTTAGTCAATATTTTTAGCTTGTCTTGCTCCTTTTTGCTCCTTAAGGCCTTCCTTAACCTAGCCTTAAGCTTCCTCATCCTTATATTGCATATTTTGTTCCGGGTCATATAGTGGTAGGCCATGTGGCGAAGCATCTTCTTGTCTCTATTGGACTTCTCAAGTAGCCTCTCAAGGTATATGTTGACCCTTTCAAGCCAAGTTTCCCTGTCATTCTCAATCTCTTACTCAATGGAGGTCAACTTGACCTTTGCCTTCTTAGCCTTTTACATGTTCTCCTTGATCATTTGCAACTCCATGAGGACTTGCTTGTCGGTCAATTGTTTGTTTTCTTGCTCTACATTTTTGATGACCCATTTAGCCCTCTCTAAATTTTCTGACAAGGCTTGTATCTTAGCCTCTTGTTCCTTAATGATCATGTCTTTGACAGTCCTTGGATCTTGAGCATCCAAGTCAATGACATCAACTCCTTGTGCCTCCTCATGATCAACAAGGACAAAATCTCTCTCTTGCCCATCACTAGGATCCTTCTCATGCATCTTTTTCTTGCCTTTACCTTTACCCTTGTGTTGTTGCCCAACCTGTACCTATTTAGCTGAAGAAGAAGGCAAAGCCCCTTCCACTCCTTATGGAGATAGCATTTTCCTGTGGCCTGAAGATGAAGGCGATACCCCTTCCACTCCTTGTGGAGATAATACTCACCTGGCAGCTGCAAAAAGTTTCCTAGTGCCTGTCTCATATGTCACAAATACTAGCACTCCAACAGTTTCAGTCTCTTGGACCTTTTCATGTCCTAAAGATCCACCTTCTTCATGTGGCACTGATGAAAAGACTTGAGGGCCTTTGAACATCTCATGAGAAATGAAAGTCTCCCATGGCATGTTAAGAAGGTTCAACTAATGTAAAACAATGATTTAATCAAAGAGTAGTGGTAAATGCTAGTTAACTGCTAGGGGTATGATTTCTTCTTTACAATGAGTGCCATTTTCTCAATGTTTTTGAACATGAAGTAGGGGTTATTCTCATTCTCACCCTAGTGAAATGCATTAGTAGTCTAATGTGGTATGCATACAAGCGGGAGAACCTACCTTCACAAGTAAAGTACTTGATGATGGTCTTCATCAATGGAGCAAACCTCTCCTCCAAGAATTTAAAGGGAAATACTCTCTTGAGTTTGTTATGGTATTTAGCCTTAATGTAAGGCTTATAGTACTCCTTGTCAATGTCCTAGCCTTTGTTCCACTTTTCACCCACATTTGGAATACCTGTAGCCTCTGAAATAATAGTTGGTGACAAAGTGAATATAACTCCAGCAAGGTTTACTTCATTGTTGTCCAAATGTGTCACAAACAACCTTGCTAATTCATGATGAGATTTAACCCTTTCCACCATTTCACAGAAACTAAAACATGACTGATGTATAAAACAAGAAATGGCAAATGGGCAGGCTTGCAGCTCCCTCAAACTGGTGGGCTCCTTTTTGATATGTTTTCCTCCCTTATGAGGGAGGCTTCCTGCCCTATGTGTCTCTCTCCCTGGAACTGTCACTAAGGGTTTCATCTTCCAATTCATACTCATTGTCCCTCTCCATTGTTTTACAACTATTTCTCTTGTGGTGAATGAAGTGTGGTGAATTGGTGAATGAAGGTAAAATGAGTATGAAGAGATTTGAATAGGAAAATAGGTGAGGGTGAACCAGAGTGGGAAAGGGATGTAGGGAGTGAGTAGGGTTAGTGAATAGTGTAGGGTTTGGGGTATATGTGTATAGGGTTTGGTATGTATGTGTGTAGGGTTTGGGGATTAGGGAAAAGTTTAGGGAATAATGTCTAGGGAGTTATATATGAGGGGAATGGGGTTTAGGGAAAAGCAAATATATGATATAGGACAGCCATAACCAAAATATAGGAGATAGTTTAGTGAAACTAGGGTTTGATTTTTTGAGAAACAAAACAACCCAAGACTTATGCAACAATTCTTTTCAGCAAGAATAATGGTGTTACTTACTTGCAATTGAGGAATTTTGGAGTTTTGAGGTGATTTTATGCAATTTGCAACAATCTGGAGCTCAACTGCTAGGTGCGTAGCGCACTCTCCCAGGTTTGTAGCACCGGTTTTGTGCTTAGCGCTAGTTCAAAATTACACTGCATGAAAAACCCAGGTGCATAGTGCCACTCCTATGCATAGCGTTGGACCTTGGTGTGTAGTGCCACTCATTTTTCTCCACAAACATAGTGATTTCACTCCCTTTGCTCAATAACACTTCAAAATCACGTTTTTGCTTATAGACCTCAGCTTAAACAATAAAATAACTTAAGAGAGGGATGACCTTTTTATGGCTTCGCAACTTTTGATTTTTCATTCTTCAAAACCCACTTTATAATTTCTATTTGCTTTTTTTAAATATTTTGTTTTTTGGATGCTTGATCTTTTGCTTGAATAGGAGAACTAATGCTTTGATTTCTTTGACTTTTGCAGTGGCATGTACTTGGAAATATTAGCAGGTGACCAGGAGCAGCACGAGACTATTAATTACATATGAGAAATAATAAAATTACATGAAATTTATAAAATATAACAATGCTCTATTTTCACCTCAAATTGGTTTTGAGGTGAAAATTTTATTAAGTTTACAAATTATGAGATTAAAACTTTCTGATGATTATTGTCATCCTCATGTGTCTCCTGACCATTATTAGTCAATGGTTACTGAAAATTTGTCATGGTAAAACCCTAATACCTAATGAGACTATAACCCTAAGACCTAAGACCTATTTGATGAAATAAACTGAAAATGAACCTAAACCTGAACCATTGACTGAATCACACAGGAAAAGAAGTCAGTAGATATGTGTCATGAGAAAAAACTGAAATGAACCCTACCATTAGTTGATCCATGACCTAATGGAATGCAACTCATTAGAATGGTACACCTAGTATGAAATGCAAAAGAGTGAATTTTGATCACTGATGGCAGTGTGAAGACACTGACACTAACACTAACCACACCTCACAAAAAGCCATATCCAATAGGTTGGTTATGTGATAAAGCACAACTACAAGTGACTAGACAATGTAAACTTAGGTTTTCTTTTGGGTCAACATTTGTAGATGAGGTTGAGTTAGATATTGTTCCCATGGATATATGTGGAATTGTTTTAGGAAGTCCTTACTTGTATAATAGAAAAGCTATTTTCTATAGAGCTAAAAACAAGTATCAACTCGTTAAAGATGGAATCGAATATATTGTAAGAGCTCATAAATTCAAGAATAATTATACTCTCATAAACTCAGGGCAGATGAAAAGGATTGTAAATTCATGTAAACAATTTTTACTGATGGTTGTAAAGGAAAAGAAACCTGATAAAACCAATGTATTTGAGGGATGTAATGCTAAACAACAAGCTGATTTAGAAAAAGTTGTTTCAGAATATGATATACTATTTCAAGAACCTAAAGGTCTGCCACCCAAAAAGGAAATAGTACATGATATTAATTTGCAACAAGATGCTTCATTGCCTAACATCGAAATGTACAGATTTTCCGCTTTAGAGAATTCAGAAATCAAGAAGCAGGTACAAGAGTTGCTCGAGAAAGGGTTCATAAGACTATCACATCGCCTTGTGGGTCTCCAATTGTCTTGGTGAGAAAGAAAGATGGCTAATGGAGAATATCCATTGATTACCGAGCACTGAATAAGATAACGATAAAAAATCGTTATCCTCTTCCTCGCATAGATGATCTACTAGGTCAGGTGAAAGAAGTTGTTTATTTTTCCAAGTTGGACTTGCATAGTGGCTATAATCAGGTCAAAGTTGCAGAGCAAGATGCATGGAAGACTGCTTTCAAAACAAAGTAGGGATTGTATGAGTGGTTGGTTATGCCTTTTGGCTTAACTAATGCTCCTAATACTTTCATGAGAGTAATGAATGATGTACTCAGACCTTTTCTTGATGATTTTGTCATTGTATATTTGGATGACATTCTTATATTCACTAAAACATGGGAAGAACATTTAAAGAATGTTAAGCAGACTCTTGATGTTTTGAAGAAAGAGAATCTTTATGTTAAGCTCTCAAAATGTGAATTTGGCAAAACATCTTTGAATTATTTGTGTCATATTGTAGGGGGTGGTGAGTTGAAGATAGATCCCTCTAAGGTTGCAGTCATTGTAAACTAGCCTAAACCCAAATCTGCTACCAAAGTTAGAAGCTTCTTAGGAGCAGCGCAATATTGGAGAAAGTTTATTTCTAACTTTTACCTAATTGCAGCTCCCTTACATTCTTTAACAGGATTGAACAAGGTGTTTCAGTGGGGAGGCAAACAACAAAAAGCCTTCGACACCTTAAAAGAAAAGATTCATACAGCACTAGTACTTACACTACCCAATCTTCAAAGACCATTTGAGATTGAAACGGATGCCAGTGACTATGCCATGGGAGCAATGTTGATGCAGCACTGTAAACCCATATGTTATCATTCTGAGACATTTAATTCTGCAGTAGTTAATTATCCCACATATGATAAAGAATTGTATGCATTAGTACAGAGCGTGAAAAAGTGGAAACATTACCTAATGGGCAAAGAGACAATTATACATACTGATCATCAACCACTTCAGTATTTGCACTCACAAACTAAGTTGCAGCAATCAAGACACTATAAGTGGATGGGTTTTCTACAACAGTTTCATCTTGTCATCAGATATAAAAAGGGCATACACAATAAAGTTGTAGATATGTTGTCCAGACCAATCATAAATGCATACACTATACTTAAGCATAATTTAGTATTGCATGAAATCTACATTGAACAGTATGCTCAAGATATAGATTTTAAAGATGTATATTCAACTTTAAGTCATGGAAAACAAGTAGAAGAATTGGATTATCATGTTAAGGACCAACTTGTTAGAAAATTCTATATTACAGAGCAATGGAACACATAAAATATTGCAGAAATATAAACACATAAAACAAGAGAGACACAGATTTATGTGGTTCACTCAGTTTAGGCTACGTCCACCCCAAACAGCTAGTCCTTCCTTTCTATTATTCAGTAAAATGAAGAGACACAACCTATAGCAGATCTGCTATAATATCCTCTGTTTTCTCTCACAGTCTCACCTCTCTACTTGTTGCTCACAGAATACACATCTATTACACAGCCTCAAATACAATGCCCTCATACAAAGAGAGGGGTTGCCTTCTAGGGAAAAAAACCCTAAACTAAACATAAGTTCTATCGTTAGGTCATTCGCCTAATGAACGGCCCAGATTGACTAGAAATTACTATACTTTTACAAGGCAATTTTACATCCGTTTTTAGCTTCGGGGCACTACCCCCGAATCCCCACCAGGGGACCATTGGCCCCTGGACCCCCCAGGTGGGGGGGATCGGCCCCCCTGGACCCCCGTGGGGGGAACAAGTGCCCC
>APFE031296262.1:1621-30154 GCA_000404065.3 Pinus taeda | reverse complement strand
CTTCTTCAACCTGCACACTAGTTTCTCCTTCGCTTCACTTCATATCCTTGTGGCTACTGCATATATATCTCTTCCTCCAAATCCCCATGGAGAAAGGTTGTCTTTACATCTAACTGCTCAAGATGTAAATCTTCAATTGATACTAGACTTAAAATAGTTCTGATTGAAGTCATTTTAACAACAAGAGAAAATATTTCATCAAAATCAATACCTTTCTTCTGTGCAAACCCCTTCACCACAAGTCTAGCTTTGTACCTCTTTTTTCCCCCATCTTCTTTTCCTTCAGCTTGTAAACCCATTTATTCTTCAATGTAGATTTTCCTGTAGGAAACCTGACTAAGTCCCAAGTCTGGTTATGCATTAAGGAGTCCATCTCTTCTTCCATGGCTACCTCCCACTTCTTCCTGCTTTCAACCTGCATTTCTTCTTCATAACATTCGGGTTCACCAAAATCAGTCAATAATAAATAATATAATGAAGGAGAGCATCGTTCAGGAGGTCTTCTTATCCTGGTAGATCTTCTAACACCACTTTCAGGTGTTTTGGGTGCCTGTTGTTGTTGTGGTGTTTGTTGTTGTTGTGGTTGTTGATTATTATTTTCAGGCACCTTTACTTTTTTAGTGATTTCATCAAGAACTGCGTATTCCTTGTTTTCTTTTTCCTGTTTCTTTTCCTGCAACTGATTCTTATACAAGACCTTTTCATTGAATATTACATTCTGCTCCTAATTATTTTGTGATTTTCGTAATCATATAAGTGATAACCAAAATCATTAACACCATATCCAATAAAGGTACATTTCTTTGACTTTGCCTCAAGCTTTGTTCTATTTTCTTTATCAATATGGAGAAAGGCCTCACAACCAAAAGGATTTAAAAATAAGTAGTTTACCTTTTTACCTGTCCATGCTTCCTCTGGAACACCACCATCCAAAGAACTTGAAGGTCCTCTATTTATTCGATAAACAGTAGTATCTACAGCATCTGCCCAAAACTTTAAAGGCAATCTTGCATGCAATCTCATGCATCTTGCACGCTCCATGATTGTTCTATTCATCCTTTCAGACACACCATTTTCTTGTGGTGTTCTTGGAACTTTCTTCTCTCTATGAATTCCATGCTCTAAACAGTACCTATCAAACTCTTTGCTGCAATATTCAACTCCATTGTCTGATCTAAGACACTTCAATTTCTTTCCTGTCTCAATCTCAACCAAAGCTTTCCATTTCTTGAAAGTATCAAATACATCAGATTTATTCTTAATACAATAAATCCAAGTTTTTCTAGTTGCATCATCAATAAAAGTAACATAATAAAGAGAGCCACCGAGAGATGATACATGAGAAGGTCCCCATTCATCTGTATGTACAAGCTCTAATTTGTTGCTCTTCTTTTCTTTCCCAACTCTGAAAAATCCGACTCTCTTCTGTTTTCCATAAATGCAATTCTCACAGAAGTCCAAATCAACATTCTTCAAACCCGGCAACAGATTCCTTGAGTGAAGAATCTTCATCCCTTTTTCACTCATTTGTCTGAGCCTATGATGCCATAATGTTGCATCTGCTCCTTTGGAAGTTAAAGCATTAACAGAGTTAGAAATACCATTGCATAAATACAATGTACCAACCTTTTCATCTTTTTCTATTACCAGGGCTCCTTTGGTGACCTTCCAAGCTTTATCTATGAAAGTTGTCACACAACCTTCACCGCCTAATTGCCCTGTTGAAATCAGATTTTTCTTTAGATCTGGAACATGCCTTACCTCCTTTAGTAGCCATTGGTTTCCATTCTGCTGTTTTACAAGAATCTTACCGATTCCAACAATTTTACAGGGTTTATCATCACCCAAATGGACTTGTCAAAATCCCCTTGAACATAGTCATGAAAATATTTCTTATCAGGTGTGGCATGGAATGAGGCCCCTGAATCTACCACCCAGGAATCAGTAATATTTTCGAAAGAAAGAATCAAAGCATCTTCTAACACCTCACCTGACACATTTGCTTCATGATTGTTTTCTTGTTGTGCATCTCCTTCTTTTCCCTTCTGAGATCTACAATCTTTCTTTAAGTTTCCTTTCTTTCCGCATTTCTAGCACACTATCCCCGATCTAGACTTGGATTTGCCTTTCCTTGATTTACTGCGATATCCTGAGCTCTTTCCTCTTTCCATTTTTCTTCCCCTAGACTCTACACTCAAAGCATTACCTGATGTCTCACCGGAGCTTTTCCACCGCATTTCCTCGCTAAGGATAGCACTGACAACATCATCAAACTTTAAAGTACTAGATCCAGACAGAGAGTTACTAATGGCCATTACTAAACCATTCCAACTTTCTGGTAATGAGCACAAGAATAACAGAGCTCTAACTTCATCATCAAGTTTACCCCTACAGAACATAACTGACTTGTAACAGTATTAAAATCATTTAAATGGTCTGCAACAGATCCACCTTCCGACATCTTCATATTAAATAACTGTTCATAAGAAATACCTTGTTGAGGCCGAGGGTTTTTTCATATAGTTTCTCCAACGCCTTAATCAAACCCTCTGTTCATGTTTCTTCAAATGTTGAAGGTGACCCGATGCTGCGAGGGAAACCGTTACGGTTTCAAGTGCCTTCTATCGAGACGGTTCCATTCTCATCTGTTCCCACTCGTCGGATCTTTGTTTTTCGCCCATGGTAGGTATAGTCTTCTGATATAGAATATCTTCCATCTGCATCTTCCACAGCGAGAAGTTTTGGCCGTTAAATTTCTCGACCCTAAACTTACCATCTTCTGCCATTGCTCCCACTCGAATGAAGAACCCTTCTTTCCTGCGAGTTTATCAGCCAAATAGACCTTCAGCTTTAATACCAGTTATTAGAAAATTATATATTACGGAGCAATGGAAAACATAAAATATTGCAAAAATATAAACACATAAAACAAGAGAGACACAAATATACGTGGTTCACCCAGTTTGGGCTACGTCCACCACAAACAGCTAGTCCTTCCTTTCTATTATCCAGCAAAATGAAGAGACACAACCTACAGCTAATCCGTTGTAATATCCTTTGTTTTCTCTCATAGTCTCACCTCTTTGCTTCTCACTTACAGAATACACATATTTTACACAACCTCAAATACAATGCCCTCATACAAAGAGAGGGGTTGCCTTCTAGGGCAAAAAACCCTAAACTAAACATAAGTTCTACTGTCAGATCATCCGCCTAATGAACGGCCCATATTGACTAGAAATTACTATACTTTTACAAGGCAATTTTACATCTATTTTTAGCTTCAAGGGCACTGCCCCCAAACCCCCACCGGGGGACAGTTGGCCCCTAGACCCCCAGCCAGGGGGGATCAGTCCCCCCGCACCCCCCCACGTGGAGGGGTGTACAAACTTCCTGGGGTATACATCTGGCTGAAACAAAGACCTATGAACAATCATGCTCCACATCCAACACAACTCTTGTATCATTTGGGAAAGTTATGCATTCCTCAAACAAAAAGAGTAAAGATAATTCGAGAAGCACACACTTCTCTAATATTAGGTCACTTTGGTGTAAGTAAAATAGTTGCACAGCTACAAATATTTTGTTATTGGCCAAAAATGAATGAGATAGTTTCTAGATATGTAAGAGGGTGTACCATGTGTGCTAAAAGCAAGCCTAGAAATAGAAAACTAGGCTTGTACACTCCATTACCAGTCCCTTCTCATCCTTGGGAAAGTGTTTCCATGGACTTTGTTGGGGGATTGCCTAAATCTAGAAAAGGTCATGACCATTTATATGTTGTTGAGGATAGGTTCAGCAAAATGAGTATTTTAATACCTCGTAACAAACAGATTACAATTGAACAAATTGCAAAGTTGTTCTTTCAGCATGTGTGGGTTCATTTTAGATTACTCACTTCATTATATCTAATCAAGATACCCGATTTGTTGGGAAATTTTGGTCAAATCTGTGGTAATTAATGGATACCAGACTGAAAAAGAGTACAACTTTTCATCCGCAAACAGATGGTGAAATAGAAGTGGTCAACAGGACAGTGATCTAGTTGCTCAGAGGCTATTGCAGCAAGCATCCCAGGCTTTGGGATGAAAATTTATGTTATGTGCAACATTCTTACAACCAAGCTAAGAATTCTTCTACACAGAGATCTCCTTTTGAGACCTGTTTTGGTTTCACACCAAGGTCTCCCTTGGATTTTTTCTTTGGTAAAGACATAGCAGTTGATGGGCACAGTGATGTGGACAAGGCAACCAAGTTCATTGAAAAAATCCAAGAGATTCACCAGGCAGTACAGGAACAGCTGGAAAAGAGCCAAGCCAAGTACAAGGCAAGGCATGACAAGCATCGGATGGAGCATACTTTCCAAGTTGGTGATCAAGTCTGGATGTATATCAGCAAAGACCAAATGCAAGGTGAAGGTAAGGATTTGAAGCCAATAAGGTATGGACCTTTCAAGATACTTGAGAAAATTGGTGAGAATTCTTTTTGCCTTGATTTACCAGCCTACATGCACATCTACTCAGTTGTTAATGCAGATAGCTTGAGACTATTTGAACCTTCATTAATTGAAGATCACGAAGAGCAGAGTCAATTGCCTTCTATTGATGATTTGTTGCCTGAATATCTTAATGAATTGCAGGAAGATACAGTTCTGGAGAGGAAGGTGAGAACTACGCATAGAGGGGATGTTGAGTACCTAAGAATTGGACTCAAAGGTTCAAAGCCAAGCAATGCGAAATGGATAGAAATTGGGCAAGCAAGGAATCAATACCCTCACTTGATCGATGCTTAAAAATAAACTTTTGGTGGTCCAAAAGCTTTTTCAATGGGAAGGTCGTGATCCGAATTGGATCCTAAACACTCTTTAAGTTTTCATGACTGTTTCACATTATGCCAAAAGATTCAAGTCTTAGAAGAATCAAGCCATCAGAAGGAATCCTCGTGACAGTTGCAGTTATGGCCAGAGTGGAGCAACCATGACCCTTGGTCGAGTGCACAAATCGTTGGCCCATGGTAACGCGCTAGCACAAACTGGAAAAACAGGAGGCTAGTTCGAGAAACGGGGGTGGTTTTTGATACGCGATTAGCGCTAAAGTGCTAATAATGTATCGCAGGGTGTCCCCCTTAGTGAAGGAAAGCCTCGAAGCACCCGGACCCGAAAATCACTATGAAATGTGGAAAAGTATTACATTCGGTTCCGTAGCATGGGATTTCGCAAACCGACAGGATATTGGAAGGCCTCAAGGGATTAAGTAGTTTTGACTGAGTCCCGCCCGATGCCACACATCGAGTGACACACGTCTGGTAGATGAGAGAGAAAACTGCCTGCATCAAATGGGTAAACATCATGCAACTTGCTCGCTTGATATGCACGATGACTGTAGGATTTGGGGGCCCAGATCAATGGTGGAGGTGTGTCTCGATAAATGATAGGATTTGCCAAAGTTATAGAGCAAGATTACAGGGGATTTCAAGTCCGACATGGATGATGAGTTGGCAAATGATTCATACTTCACGGGCGATCTTGAAGAAAATGGAATTAACAGTCATTCAAATATGATTCAAGGAATCTGACACGTAGTTCTTTAGGAAACATGTGGCCACCTCCCTGTGAAGCATTACACAGTGATGACAATGTAGAACAGGGGAGTTCGAACAGATAGAGGAAGGAAAACCAGAACACTGGGAAGCATAAATGAATCGACATAAAGTAGACTAGCTTTAAAGCCATGAATTGACAGAAGCAGAGGGAAAACAGAGACACACACACACAGAGGAGTTAGTTAGCCATAGAAAGCTAAGAGCAGAGAACAGAGAGTAGAAGTTGAGCTGACCTGAAGGCAGCATTGAGCCAGACAGAACCAGAAAGAGAGCAAGAGAGTTTGTGCAGTCCAGAGAAAGCTTGATAGGTTCAAGCAAGCTCCTCAGCCTAGGCCTGTCATGTATGAGTTTCAGATTGGGCTCATACTACTGTCACTAGTAGAGGTTAAGTACCAGTAAGGAGAGTCTGTGTACTCAAATCCTACTGATTCATATATATTGAAGTGAGGCTCGAATTGAGCTCACTGTTGTAAAGAAACTTTGCTTTGAAAACATAATAGAGAGGCCACCACTGAAAGTTGGACCAGGAGATGTAGCCAAGGAGTATTGGGTGAACTCCTCATTCAAATTGTTGTATTACATGTTTTCTTGTTATGTTTTCTCTAACTACCTCAATGTCTATGTATTTTGCAATCTTATCGATCCATTACATAAAGTAACATAGTAACTTCCATGCACATGAGTCTGTAATACCTTTAAATTCTTTGTCTTGGATAAATTTTAGATCAATCAGATTGGAAAGCAATTATTGTTATTGCGAGTAGTAAAGGGGCAAGCAAGAATATGAAATCCATCCAAACATAATACATTGTGACTTTTGGAATTGCATGGAGTAATGTTCATTTTTAGGTATGGTAATATTAGTTTTAAAAATAAAAAAATCACAAATTATATATAAATTATTTTTGTTTTGTGAAGAGTTTGTTCTCCTCATACGTAAGGAAACAAGTTAATGGCCCAAGACCCAAAGGCATTTGGTATAAATGAAAGCTTGCCTCCTTACGGACTACCAGGATGTTATTCCAAGTGGCGTGATTTTCCTTGAATAATGGTGATGAGTCAGCGTACATTTGTGGATATCAGCCATAGATCGTTGTCCTCGCTGTTGGTTTGACAACTAAGTTATGATAGGTTTTCCCACCTTGTGAAAAAAAACATGACCTTTTACATTCAAGGCATAAATAACTTTTGGCATACGTTTCCATAATTAAAAGTTTAAGATCCCACCTAAGGGAATAAAGTTGTTTAAAGATATTTAAGAATATATATTAAAAAAACAATTATCTTCTTCCCATTTAAAGTTATAAAATGGATAATTTGAAGAAAAAGAAAGATTTAATAAATATTTATTGAATTCTTGAGCCATTTTCATTCAGTAAGTTATAAGGTTATAGGAAAGAAAAGGTATTATAAAAATAATATTAAAACTATAAAGTATTAAATTTAAGTGAAATATTATATGATTTTCTAAGAGCAAAATGAAATCTAATAATGAGGAAAAAAAATATTTCCAGAATTTTCAACAAAATGTGTTTCCATGTTACTTAGACTCAAAAGGATGCTTGCAAGAAAAGATATTGTTATTTCTATTTCTCATATTATGGATAACTATTAAATTAGTACTAAGTGTGCTAACTAATTAGGGATTCTTAAGTCAAATATAAATGGAAAGATAGACCTATATGACGATAAACAATATGACATAAGAAATTTTCAACTAAACAATGAAGATTATATTTTTATATCATTGTAAGATACCCCTTGGAATATTTCAAGTTTCTCCTACTAAAATTTCAGAGCTTGTATGGTTTTGCCAATGTGGTATTTTGTCAAATAGTTTGCACGCATATGGTTCTAGGTACATTTCTTATATTTTATTTAAATAAAATGTATATAGTACCAAATAAAATAAAATAATTCCAAATCAACCGCAAGTAATAGACATTAAATTCAAACAAGGTGCATAACATTGACAAAGAGAGCCACAACAAAATAAGAGAATATAATAAAAATATCAGTAGACTTGCATAAACAGTGGATTGTAAGATGACTAGTACACGTTTCGTTTCTATATTAGTCCCCTAACACTTAGTATAAATCAATTACAACTCCTTTTAAATAAGGAACTTAGACTACCATTAAGCTAAGCGAATAAGCCCCCTTAGAGTTGGAAACTTATCCCTCATAGAGATAGACACACCTAGAATTTATCAGTCCTCAATGATGATGGCACACACAGAAATGGTCATCTTCAGACCACCTTTAGTAATTTAACCCCTTATGCAAATTGAACTTGGTAAGCAACTTTGGAACTTGGTCCCTTTCTCAAGATTGTTCTCAGCCCTCTTAAAAGGAATGACTTTGGCCTGCTAACCAAGAGGGGACTCAACCGACAAATAAAAGGAAACACGGCCTCTCGTTGCAAGTGAAACTCGACCCCATAAAACAAAACTCGATATTCTCGATATCCCTTGGAATGATAGAACTCAACTCCCATTCTTATGGTAGAACTCGCCCCTCTTCAGCCAAACTCAGCCCTCGAATTTGTGGTAGAATTGGGCATGTAAAAATATTATAGAATACCCAAAGTAATAATATATAATCAACTGATAACACCCTTTAAATTGATACCTTTCTACCAATGTCTTCCTCTTCATCCATAATGAAGCATAATGTCAAAATTTGGGTGATCCTGCTCTAACACTAGCTAAGATGTATAGTTTCAACACCAAAACCAACAACCAAAATGAAGGTTTCTTAAAACCCTATTCTCTCTCTCAAGGGCTCTCCAAACTTCTATTTTTCAAGTGAGAAAATACAAAAATGAGAGACTCCTCATTTTCCCTTTTTTATAACTCACTTGGCTATTTTGCAACCTTTTTACCTTTCATTTTAATAAATTCACTTTAGTGGGTTTTCTCACTTTATAATTTAAAAGTAATTTTTCGTTAGCCTAGGACCCATGTCATCATTTTCCCTTTAGCCTTTATAAGGTTTACTCCCAAGCAAATTGTGTTCCCTTGATTAATTTTCTCATCCTAGTCTACGAGAACTTAATTAGGCTGACAAAATCATCTCGTTGTGTCTCATAAATCGATGGAGACATTACAATCCTCCCCACCCAAGATTATTTGTCCTCAAGTAAATTCAATCTAGGATGTTGGAGCACATGTTCTCCTTCCCAAGTGACATCTTCGACACACAAATATTTCCATTTGACCTGGTATTATTTAATCATCTTACTTGTTAGCTTCCACTCCCTTACCTCTAAAATTTCCTCCAAGATTAGAATCAATTCCCCTTCTTCATCCAATGGTGGAAGCTCAGTAGAAGTGACAATGTGTTTCCCTAGGGCCTTCTTGAGGCATGAAACATGGAAGACATTATGTATTATACACCCCTCTGGAAGCTCTAACTCATACGCCACCTCTCCTATACGCCTCACAATCATGTAGGATCCATAAAATTTGGGTTTCAATTTCTAAACCCCCTTATTTTGAAGTGATGATTGTCGATAGAGCTACAGATGAAGATATGTCAGGTCTCCAACCTTGAATCTATGCTCCACTGAGTACCTATTTGCATATATATTTTTTTTGTTCTTATCCATCTATAAATTATCATTGAGGAGTCGCAATATGTCCTAGATCTCCTGAATCTAGTGCTTAGCTATAAGTGACCTATTGTCTCCAAACATTTAATCTACAAATGTTGGTGCATCATACCCATACAAGGCTTTGAAGGGATTCATCCTAATCAACATGTGATAAGTGGTGTTATAACAATGCTCTCGCAAGTGTAACCACTTTATCTAAGCTTTTTTTTGGCCTCACACAGTTTCTCAGATAGGCCTCTAGCCATTTATTGACTATCTTAGTCTATCCATCCATCTATGAGTGGTAATTGGTACTTGGCATTAACTACTTCCTAACCAACCTAAACAACTCTTACCAAAATCCTCCCATGAATTTGTTGTCCATGACACTAACAATGGTTTTTGGTAGTTCGTGCAATTGGAATACTTCCCTGGACAATAACTCAGCCACTTGTGACACTAAATATCAAGATTGTATAGAAAAGAAGTGTGAAAAATATGAGCCTATCATCCACCACATAAATGCAGTCCTTCCCCTACACCTGAGGTAACCCCATGATAAATTACATCGAAATGCTTTCACATTTTTGTTCTGGAATGGGAAAATGTGGTTCAAGTAACCTCGTTGGATGACTATGCTCTACTTTATTTTGATGGAAAATATTTCACTTTCTCATGAATCTCAATACATTTGTCTTAAGGCCCTTTCATGCAAACATTTCCCTGATATGCATGTAAATTTTCAAGTACCCAAGGTGCCCTGTCAGTGGTGAGTTGTGCGCTACCTACATGATTCTTTCCTTAAGCTAGGATTCTGGTATCAGGTAGATCCTATATTTGTAATAGATTATATCATCAACAACATGGTATCTTTCATCCTAGTTCAATCCATCAAGGATCTCGCAAGCAAAATTTCTCTTGGATTACTCCACCAGAAAAAGATATTTCCAGTCAGTTGAAATCTCCATATGAGAGAGAGAGAGAGAGAGAGAGAGAGAGCAGGTGGTATTTTGTAAAGGGCATCAACCACCACATTGTCTTTTGCCTTCACATACTCAATCTCAAAAATATGCCTGAAGTTTACTAATCCACTTATGTTATCACTCACTCAACTATTTATGCTCCATGAGGAACCTTAAGTTATCATGATTTTTCTTCATTTTAAATCTATTCCCCACCAAGTATTGTCTAAATTTTTCCAATGCATGCATCATGGCCAACATCTTCTTATCATGTATTGAGTAATTCCACTCATATTCCTTGAGTTTGTGGCTCTCGAAATCAATGGGATGTTTATTTTTCATCAATACATATCCTATCCCAATCCCTTAAGCATCACACTCAAGCATGAATGGTCCGTTCTTAGTGAGCTATGTAAGAGGTGTTATGAGATGTGAGAACCCCTTAAAAAAAT
Organism: Pinus taeda; assembly: GCA_000404065.3. Taxonomy (NCBI): domain Eukaryota; kingdom Viridiplantae; phylum Streptophyta; class Pinopsida; order Pinales; family Pinaceae; genus Pinus; species Pinus taeda. The sequence goes on along the minus strand of APFE031296262.1, from coordinate 19,544 downwards.
TATTGTAATAGGTGCAAAGGCCTAGGAGTATTTTCAATTATGTCACATTCTTTGGGGTAGACTACTCGATGATCATCCTGATTTTCTCCTAGTGTACTTGGACCCCATTCACCCTGATCAGGTGCCCCAAATAAATCATCTCAGTCATACCAAACTCACATTCAGACTCTTTTGTATAGAGTTGTTGTTCTTCTATAATTCCCAAAACCTTGTTCAAATGCCTAAGATGATCCTCCCAAGTCCTGTAGCAAATGAGTATGTCATCAAAGACAACCAATAAATAATTCTATAATTGTTTATTGAATAAATGGTTCATGCAATATTGAAATGTAGTGGGGGAATTGGTTAGCCGAAATGGCATAACCAAAAACTCATACCACCCATAATGGCATTAGAAAGTAACCTTCGAGAAATATTTATCTTGAAATTTGATTTGATGGTAGCCAAAGAGAAGATCTATCTTTGAGAAGTATTTGGATCCCCTCATTTCATCCATCATCTTATTAATCTTTGGAATCAGATATCGGTTCTTAACTTTTTTCTTATTAAGTGCCTAGTAACTGATACACATTCTCAAGGTGCCATCTTTCTTCATAACCAACACCACTGAAGAAGTAAAGGAATTAGAATTGGGATGAATGTAGCCCAACTACAACAACTCTTTGATGGTCCTTTTGATCTCACCCTTGTATACCTTGGGATGACAGTAGGGGTTGGTTATGACTACCTAAACTCCCTCCTCTAAATACATGACATGCTCAAGTCCTCTATCTGGTGGTCTACTAGGAGGAATATTGCCAAATACCTTTTGATGTTTTTGGAGAAATACTTGGATATCCTCTAGATACTATCGAGGTTGATCTATTGACTTCTTGTCAGAAATATAACACTCCACTTCCCATTCTATGTCTCCATTCCACAACACTACCTCCATGCTGTTACATAACACTATCTTGGGTGGATACTGATGCATGGCTCAAAAAAATACATGTTTTCCATGGTTTGTGAACTCCATATCCATACTCCTTTGATCTGTAGTGTCCCTCCCAATTGAATACAACCACTAAAATCTAAGTACCTCATTAATATCCAGTACATCTACCACACAAAAGTCATCTATCCGTGTTTAATTTCCCATGGTTATTTTCAGATTGGGAATCCACCCAGTGCTCTCCATCAGATGACCACCCAGTGCTCACCATACAAATTTAAAGTAGCCAAATTAATGGAGTCAGCCTTGGACATCTGATGGAGATGAAAATATGTGTCCAGCTTTTGAAATCATGATCTAGCTAAACATTTTGAGGATCCATCAAAACATGGGATGGCCACTTCCCTAATGTCTTCTGAAGCAATTGGTTCTACATCATAGCCCTCTTATCTCCTTTAGGATTGCTTCTCATCTTGAGGTTGCAAAATTCTATGAAATTTATGGTAGCTTTGAAGTCACTTCCCTGCCTCCTATATTCCTCCAAATATGTCCCAAAAGGTTAAACTTGATCAACCTACTCCACTTGGCCAGTTGTCATCTCATTTAAAAATTGTGGCATACTCAGCCTAGATGACTTTTTGTATATGTTTGGGTATATTTTCATGGTTGTGTGTGCATGGATGCCTTCTCCACTATTAGATCCTTCACTATTAGTGGGACCCTTCTCCTACTACTCCCCCAATGAGATTTTGGTAGAACCTCCATTATTGGCTAATTTCCCCATCATCTCCACCGTAACCTTTCAGACCTTAGCAAAATCATTTAGAATTATAATCAATCTATTAAATTCTTGGTACTCCTTACCTCCCATGAACGTCTCACCCTTTTCAAATTGTACTTCCTCCTCTTTCTCCTCCTCAAAATTTTCTTCTTCCTCACAAATTAGAGTGGGCTCTCTGACCTAATATCTTATCCTATAGTTAATGTATCAATGGTTTTTGGAACTCATAAAACTCATGTTATAGGTTGTCCTTAAAACCACACAGTTATCCAAGATCATGCTTTGATGCCTCTATAAGAACCCCCTTGGAATATCTCAAGTTTTTCCCATTAAAATTTGAGAGTTTGTATGGTTTTTCCACTGTGTTATTGTGTCAAACAACTTGCATGCATATGGTTGTAGGTGCATTTCTTGCATTTTATTTAAATAACATGTACACATTACCAAATAACCTACATAAAAATAATTCCAAATCAGCAACAAGTATTTGACATTAAATTCAAAGAAGGTAGATTCCACTAATAAAGAGAGCCACGACAAAATAAAAGAGAGTATCACAAAAATATCAATAGACTTACATAAAAAGTGTGTTGAAAGATGACTGGTACATAGGTCCTCTTTTCCACCCTTTAGCCTTTATAAGGTTTTATCCTAGGTGAATTGTTTTCCCTTGATTAATTTTCTCATCTTAGCCTACAAGAACTTAATTAGGCTAGTGGAATCATCCCCTTATGTCTCTTAAGTGGATGGGAACATTATAGTCCTCCCTGCCCAACATTGCTTGTCCTTGAGCAATTTCAATCTAGGATTTTGGAGCACGTGTTCTCCTTCCCAATTGGCATATTCAACAATAAAATCCTTTCATTTGACTAGCTACTCTTTAATGGTTCTACTTCTTAGCTTCCACTCCCTTACCTCCAAAATTTCATCCACGACCAAAATCAATTCCCCTTCTTCATCAAATGGTGGAATCTCAGTAGAAGTGATAATGTGTTGCTCCAGGGCTTTCTTCTAGTGAAAATCATGTTCTTCATGCTGCTATGGTTTGTTAGGTCTTAGGATTTATTATTATGATTTAAAGGAGTTAGGATCATGTTTATAAGACCCTTCTGGGAAAACATTTAATTAGAAAAATAATTACTTGTGAGTCTAGAAAGTCCTGGAAACTCCAAAAGTACAAGTCAGCCCTAGTATCTTCAATTCATCCTAAAGGAGGGAATTCGACCCCTTGGGAAGGCTATATAAAGGAGTAGTTCAACCTCATTTGATACTCACTCATAAAATAAGTTTGATCTAAACGAAAAGTTAAATATATAGTTGGAAATAAAGAAGACAATAAGAGTGAAGGTCTAGAAGAAGAAGAAGAATTTTTTTGGGCTATCTCTCTCTCACACGTGTGAAAATGAAAGGTTTATGTAGCTACAAAGGAGCTTGAAATTGTAGATCATAGTTTTAGTATGACGAAGTACAGCCTCTTGTTGTTGGAAGGAATAATACTCTACCTTGACCTAATTGAACTTGGGAGTTGTCTTGCTCAAGGAAGGTCTCAAGAGGAAGGTGGATTAGGTTTCTGCAGCAATTACAAGACTGAACAGAACGAAGTTGCAAGTCACGGAAGAGTATTGAAGTCTGGAGGTCAAAGTTGCAGTTTCAAGCTGGTTAGTACTAGATCAAGGAAGGACTGATTGGGAAGTTTGACTTCATATTTGTAGGAGGACTTGGTATAGGTTTTGGGTCTTTTTTGTCTCATTTGAAGAATATTCTATAAGAAGAGAGGATTTTTCTGGTTTTTCCCTTGGAGGGGTTTTGCCCTGGTTGAGAGCCCAATTTCTATGTTCTTTGTTGTTACTGTTTTTATTCTTGATATTCTTTTATGAAAATATCTAAATAAAGGCAAAAGAAGACTAACTAAGTTCACAAGTGTTAGGTCCCTATAATACTAATGTATTCCCCATATTGTTATTATTGTACCCATAGAAGCCCACTATTGTTATTGTTGTGCCCTTACATTATTATTATTATGTAGGCTCTGATTATATTGTGACCCCTTAGACTCCTATATATAGAAAGGAGGTCTTGTCATTTTTATCATCCAAGAATTGTTCACTTATGTAAATTAAAATAGGTTCCCCCTCAAAGTGGTTATTTCTTAATTCGTTGATCTATATTTTCTTCTATTTTGTGAGCTAGTTGCATAAATTTGGTATCAAAGCTTTAGATTTTAGGGTTTCGTTGCTTCAAAACAAGCTATCTTGGTATTGGATTTTAGGGTTTCGTTGCTTCAAAACAAGCTATCTTGGTATTGTTGCTATATTTTTTTTTCACGAATATTCAGAAGCATAAATCCAAACCATGTGCAGCCCAAATCATGGTGAATTTCATGTAAAAAATTCATAGCTTGGTTCATTATATTTTCGGAGATATGATATGAGGAAGTTAGGGTTTTTTTAGGCTCCAGATTTCAATCTCAAACGGGAGACCTAGGGAAAATTGTCATAACATTCTCTCCAAGAATTGGATTTGAATTTCATAAAGACTTACTGAAATTGCATAGAATCTTGTTTCTTGTATGTCATTTTCAGGGCCAAAGGTCAAAACAGTGACACGTGACACTCCATACAAGTTAGATCTGTTGAACCAATCTATAATCAGTCCATCGTGGGAGATCGGGTATAACTATTTCTTAAAGAATCCAATATTGTTCTGACTTTTGGGGTTGGAAAGATGACTAAGAGGGATACCATAGGAAAAAAATTTAGACCTTAGAGATCTAAAATTACAGAGCGAAAACAGATTCAATATCGAGCTCCTACAAAGCAAGAAAAATGTGTGTATTTTTTAAAAATTTGCATAAGTTTTGTTTGAAAAAACAATTTGAAGTGATTCAGGGGGAATAGTGAAGCATAAATATCATTATTTGATTCCAAAATAACTCAACGAAAGAAAATGGAAACACCTATTAAGAAACCAGAAAGCTCTACTATGATGCATGAAGAAAAGGAAGAAATGCAACATGATATATCAAAATTACGAGACCAAGCGCAACAAATTTCGCTCTCCTAAAGAGGAACCAAAAATGAAATGGAAACTAAGATGAATGGTTTGAAGGTTGGTTTAAAATCAAACATGGAAGGTTTGAAGTATGGATTAAAAGCAGACATGGAAGGTTTGAAGGATGGATTAAAAGTAGACATGGAAGCTAAGATGGAAGGTTTGACAAAGTTGCTACTAGAAATGCTTCCTAATGGTGAAAAGGTATTTGATGAAACTCATGATGAGAACAAAATGAATTTTACTCATGATTTCAAAGACTCTAACTTTGGATTGAAGGCCCACCATATTCCAAATATCGATATGAGGAATTTTGATGGCAAGGATCCAATAACATGGATACTACAAATGGAGCAATATTTTGATCTCCATAATGTGAAACACACACAAAAGGTACTCATTGTGTATTTATATTAGAAACCAATCGGTTTGTATGGTATTGATGGATTTGTTCTCATAAAACACTTATCACTTAGTCAATTTTTACAAAGGAAATGATAGCACATTATGAGGATACAAAGAGAAACACCTTCTTTATCTTGAATTGATAAATCTCAAACAAAAGGGTTCAATGGCCGAGCACATTGAGGATTTCCAAAAATTGAATATCAGGGTAATTGATATTCCAGAGGAGCATAGGATTGATGTATTCATAGGGACATTAAAGGATAACATCCAACATGTGGTTCTCCTTTGGGAACCTAATTCATTGGAGAATGAATTCAGGGTGGAAAAAAAAGTTGAAAGAAAAATTATGTCAACAAGGAAGTCTACCACTTACAACTATAAATATGGAAGTGCTGCTACTTCTATCCTTCCATGACCTACAAGGTTGACACCACAAAAATTGGAGGAAAAAAGAGAAAAATGGCTTTGTTACAGTTGTGATAGCAAATACACTAAAGGTCATAAGTGTTCTGAGAAGAAATTATTTTCCATAGATTGTGAAGAAAAGGAAGAAAAGGAACAAGAAACGTCAAAATAAGAGGATATACACTAGGAACCAACCCCAGAGAAAGAAGAAATGAATATGACCATATCTTGTAATGCATTGGAAGGAATTTCCACTCAAAATCTCAAGATAGAAGGACATATCAAGAAGAAAAAGGTAATAGTGTCAATTGATTCACGTAGTACCCACAATTTTATTCATTGTAAGATATCCAAGGAATTGAATTGCTTCCTATATCCATCACTAGAGTTTCAAGTGATGGCTGCAAATGGAGGAAATACAAATTTCTTTAGAAAGTGCCATAATATCAATCTAACCATGGGGAGATATGTATTGAATAGTCCAATTCTTTCAATTCCAATGGGTGGTGTTGATGTTGTACTAGGAATCCAATGGTTACAATCTCTAGGGATGATAGCTTTTAACTTTCAAGAACTTTTCTTGAATTTTTTTGGGAAGGAAAGGAATTAAGGGGTATCATAGGGAAACTGAGAAAGATAATCATCTCTAATAGAATGACAAAGCTTCTAAATAAAGAACAATGGGGCATAATTACACAATTATGCTCACTAGAGGTTCAAACATTGAAATCATCTATTTCTCCATATCTCCAAAAATTCTTGGACAATCATTCCAAGGTATTTGAGACTCCCAAAGGCCTCCCACCTATTGATGATCATGACCATACTATTCATTTGATTCCAGGAAGTGTTCCTCTAAACATCAAGCCTTATAGATATCCCTACGCCCAAAAGAGTGAAATTGAATGTATGGTTTCCAACTCAAACAAAATATTCTTTTGGAATTTCACACCTCCCCTTAGGAGGCCACACAGGATTTTTAAAAACTTACCAAATGGTAAAGAAGGAATTTTTTTTGGGATGGCCTTAAATCTGATATTTAGACGTTTGTGGCAGAATGTTTAGTTTTCCAACAAAATAAAGTAGAGACAATTACGACTTTGGGTCTATTACAACCTTTATCCATTCCAAGTCAATGTTGGGAGGGGGACTCAATGGATTTTATCACAAGTTTACCCAATTCCAAAGGAAAGAGTGTCATCATGGTGGTAGTTTATAGACTTACCAATTATGCACACTTTTGTGCATTATCTTATCCATTTACATCCAATACAGTTGCTACTTCCTTTATGGAAAAAATTCAAAATCTACATGGAAACCCAAAGATTATTGTAAGTGATAGAGATCCCATTTTCACTAGAAATTTTTGGACGGAATTACTTTCTTGTCTAGGTACTCAACTAGCTCATAACTCATCTTAGCATTCTCAATTTGATGGGAAAACTGAGAGAGTGAGAAACTGTTTGGAAGGATATCTTCGTTTCTTTGTATATGATAAACAAACACAATGGGTCAAGTGGTTACCTTTGGTTGAAATGTAGTATAACACTTACTTCCATACTACAACAAAAATGACCCCATTTATGGCACTTTATGGATATCATCCACTGTCCATCACATCATCTTTAAGGGAAAATTATAAGGTTCAAGCAGTGGAAGATCACATCGAGCATCAAAAACAAGTTCTCCAAGTGTTACCTCACTTTGGCACAGAATCAAATGGAACAACAAGCATATCAGCATCATGGTGAAAGAATTTTTTATGTAGGCGACGATATTTTAACGGCTACAACCATACAAGCAAATGTCCCTCAAGAAAGATAAGAAGGATAATAAATTATCACAAAAGTAATATGGTCCTTACAAGGTGTTTCAAAATATTGGTACTATGGCATACAAATTGAAACTTCATGCATCTTCTCGAGTGCACCCAATTTTTCATGTTTCGTGCTTAAAGAAGGTTATAGGTGACAAGCACCCAGTTCAAACTATAGGTTTTAACCCCATACAGAAATTACCTGCATACGAATTCTAAAACACAAAAAATAAACAATGCGAGATCATAACACATAAAACACATATACACAGAGATTTTCCCCTAGATCCCAAAACCGGGACTACCAGCTTGATTTTTCATTATGTTCCTTTAAATGTTACAATACATATTTATACTTGTCGAAGCATCCAATACCATGGACCGAAAACCATCACGTCCAATACCATGGACCAAAAATTATCCGTCCAAAAACATGTGCGAAAAACATGCACAAAACCATAGGTGGGTCCGCCCAACCTAACATAGGGTCCAAAACCAAAATTTTCTGGGGCGCTACCCTAGACCCCAGAAAGTGGGGTTACAGGTACACGTCAAACCCCATGTGACCCTCCCCCTTTAACCCCTGGTTAACTACGTGGGCTGGTCGTGGAAAGAATATAACACAACCCAACACAACCAATATTTCCAAAACTTGACAAGGAAGGAAAAATCATATTGGAACCTAAAGAAATCACAAAAATAAGAATATGTCAGCTACGAAATTGATCAGGTTTAGAGTATCTCATTAAGTGGAAGAACTTACCCATTGGAGATTCCACATGGGAAGATGAGAATTTTATATAAAAGCATCCATAACTACTCGAGAATTGAGGACAAAACTTCTTTTGAAGGAGAGGGGAATGTTAGGTCCCTATAATATTAATGTAGTCCCCTATTGTTATTATTGTGTCCCATAGAATCCCACTATTTTTATTGTTGTGCACTTACATTATTATTATTATTTAAGCTCTCATTCTATTGCATCCCCTTAGACTCCTATATATATAAAGGAGGTCTTGTCATTTGTATCATCCAAGAATTGTTCATTTATGTAATGTAAAGGAGGTTTCACTCTCGAAGTGGCTATTTCTCAAGACGTTGATCGATCTTTTCTTCTATTTTGTGAGTTGCCATTTTAAATTTTCCAACACTCTCTAGGCTACCTTTTGCATCAGAAGCAACAAAGAACCATCCAAGAAATAAAGATTCCAAAACTCTTGAGATCATTTCCCCTCCCACAAAGTTTCTTGTAGAAAAATAATGTCTAGGTTGGCCAAATTAACCAAACTCCTCAAGGCCAATTTTCTGGATGAGTTTGCTAGACCCCTACAGTTCAAGGATAAAAATATTATGCAGTCACATGTTTAGGGGATTTCACCACTCTAAGAGACCCAAAAATTGATCTTTGTTTTTCCCTAGACATGAAAGGTTTCCTACCCTCTATACACCCACTAGTCTTTACGGAAGACATTTTCCCAAAATCTCTAGTGCATCCCAAAGTGTCCCCCTTAGTATCACGAAGACAAATATTATAGGGAGAGGAGAGATCTTAGGGCTCCAGCCTAGGAAGAGGAGTAGAGATTAGAGAGGGACTCCATGACCAGGACATTGGAATGGGGCATGTGGCCATTGCTACAGAGTAAGTGGGAGAGGAAACCATTGATGCATTAATAGAATGTGTCATCGATCCAAAACCCATATCTAGAGATCCAAAATAATTTGGAAAATTTTTAACCAAGTTTGGGGGGGATCAGTTACTTGAAAGTGATATTTCTTAGCTTTATGGAGCACCATCTTATGTCCCCTAAATCCTCAGATCTGCTACAATTCCAATTGTTGCACCTTCATCTTCGGTCCATGAACCAAGCACCACAAAATCCATCGGAGGATACATTGATGAGATTTCCTTGGTTTACAAACCCTTCTTAGAATGTGAAGCCCCATAATTTTCCCCCTTCCGCAAACCTCAACAACCAAATTTTCTAGAATAGGGGATAAGATAGTCCCTCATTACATGGCTAGGCTTGTGTCGCGTATGGAACCTGAAAGGGAAACCCTTATAATCAAGAGATTGGAAATGTATATAGCCCCTTATATTCAAATCATACAATAATGCCTCACATGGGTCCAAGTTCACTAATATATATTAGAAATGTGTTGTCATTGATGGAAAAGGTGATGAGGATGAAGGAAAATATGAAGAAGATGATGGAAGATTGTAAGAATATGTTGTCAAGGAGATGCTCATTGATGTCAACTAATTGATGTCATGTGTTGATATGTTGTTACTATCAAAGGTGTTGTTGATTTCATAGGTGTCAATGGTAGTGTATCTAGATCAAAGGTACAATAATAAAAAAAGAAAATAATATTGCAAGAAGAATCTAGGTCAGCACAAGTATGGAAAAGGTGTTGCAAGGCCACATGTTACCAAGTAGATTGGTGAACAATAGAGTAACTGGGGAAGATGCAAAGACTTTGGTGCCATTTATTATACATCAAATCATCTCATATGTAGTTGGGACCTACTCATATGAATAGAGCTATGAAATAGATTTCCATTGGTATATAGAAGCTCTAGAATGGCCTACTAGGTCATAAGTTATTTCCAGTCAAAGGCAGGACCCCCAAAGGTCAAAGATTGCAGAGCTAAAGTGGTGGGGGAACCTTTGGAGCATATTTAGTTTGGAACATTCCCCAAACATGGTGGAGTATTTATAAGAGAATCCAAATAGAGGACTGAGAAAACGTGTCTGATAGCATAGTAGGTGGGAAGCATTTTTATTGGCCTGGCGAAGGTCCCACCATAACACATCGTCTTGGTGGAGGTATCCTAGAACGATTAAAGTTCAGCATAGTGGTTTAGGCCTAGGACAGAGAAAGGCTAGGAAACATGGTGTGAGGAGATTTGTAACAATGTAAAATGGTTTGGACCCTTATAAAATTTAACAAAGGAAATGGTCACAAAACACAAGGCTTGGGACCCCTTTCTCTTTCCTCTCTAATAGGATCTGTGGCAACATTTTAGTGGATAGTGATGTTGTCAGCATGAAATTGGTATGAAGGAAACATGAAAGGAAGATTTGATGTTTTTGGGTACCCTAGTGGGCCAAATCTAAGTGACATGTGTCACCACTCAGATGGAACCACATGGCATTGATGATGTGAGTGTGACATCATCCTTGAGGCTTTACCTTAGAAGATTTATCAAGTGCAAAGAGGAGGATCCTACAGGTTGACTGGTCATCAGGCACATGTCGCAGTTGTTAGAGATAACTCAGCTCAATGTGTATTTGATTGGTGTGCAGGTGCAATGGGTAGACCTATACGGACTCATCAGCCCCATTCCCACACCCCAAAAGGTTTTGAATATTTTCGAAGGAGTAATTGTCAGGCTAACAAAGCTCTAGGACACGGTGGAGTATAGAGCAGAGTTGGAAACCAAGGGGAAGAAGAAGTATTATTTCCCCACATTGCACATGTAAGCCCAAGAGACTTTATCCTGGAGGAAAACAAATGTGCACTAGGTGATATGGTTGGGATAAAGGGCCTAGGAGACAAAGATATTTCCGAAAGTTAACAATTTCTTCAAGTGATGGAGGGTGTGCCTAGGTCGTGGTTTTTGTGGAATTTTCATGTGTGAAAGAACCATGGGCCTTCAAGCTAATTGCAATGAAAAGTTTCGCATGCAAGTTAAAAATGGCTTAGCGCCTTAAGCATGAACAAGTCAGAAACTACTAAATGACCAAGAGCCCAATGGAGATTTGGAATGTGAAATAAGCCCTAAGAGCTATAACACAAAGAGGCCAGCAAAAGGATTTATGTGGTATAATGTTTTAAAAAAAGTGTTTTGTATTTTATCATATATATTTGGCAGTGTTTTTATTTAAAGCCTTTAGGATTTTGGATGAATGAGTCGATAACTTAATTCTGGCAGTTATGCCATATACAATGGAGGAGAACTAAAGCTCTAAAATAGGCATGAATGTATTGGTGGAAGCATATCTGGAAAAATGGATAATTAAAGAGGTAGTGTTAAGGCCTTCGGGAAGAATAAATGAGTCTTCATCTATATATGGTAGCATTTTATTTAAGCTTTCGGGATTTCAAATGAATGATTTGGCAGCTAGATGTTTGGCATTGGAAATTAGCAATGCAACGCTAAAATAATGGAATAAATGAATTAAGAGTGTTGGATAGAAGAACAGACAATTAAGAGATATATCTAGAAGTTTTGATAAATCTCGAGATTCACCAAAAATAGAAAGACCTCAGTTAAATTCTCTAAAAAGTCCATAATAGTAGAATTGAGCAATTAAGCTCATTTTTTCCAACGGAAATAGGTAAAAAGAGCTTGGTAACTTTAATAACATATTTAGAAGACTTAGTTGAATCAGGAGAAAGACACAAATATGATACTCATGAAATAATTCAAGAGAAAGATAATGAAAGGTTCAATCCCAAAATATCATTCCAAATTCCTTTATAAGCATAATCAAATTTGCAAAGTGAGGGAGTGTGCAAGAGTGTAGTTGTGTTGGTTTGCAGAGGTGTGTGAGAGGTTGTTGGTGCAACTTGATGCATAACGTAATTATGCATAAAAGGTGGATCAGAGATTAGATTTGATATCTGAGAGGTGAATAATGAATTGGTCATTCGTGTTTTGTCGTAAGGATTGATGTTGCTGGTGTGTTTGGTGATTTTATCAGTGATTGTTAGTTTAGTTGGTGATTTGTTCAGTAATCAAAGATTGTTGAAGATGTTTGTATGGTGGTTTTGATGAGTAGTTGAGGTGAGCCATTTATTATTTTAAGAAACAAGTGGCCTTTTCATTTGAGTTTGAAATTAGATGAAAGATGGATCAATAGGGCCAACAAGTGGTAGCTCGCATTGCAGTGGAAAGATTTCGTTCAGTGAAAACTTATAAATGAGTAGGGGCAAGAGTCCCTTTCAGAAAAAAAACTCAATAAATGAGCAAGGTATAGAGTCCCTTTCAGTTAAAATTGATAAAGGAGTAGGGGTAGCAGTCCCTCAGACAAAGAATATAGAAGTTCCTTTTGGTAGCAATTGATAAACCTACAAGTAGTAGCTTGTGGGGAAATGATGTAATCAAGTTGAAGCTTGTATTTGACAAAGAAATAAAAACAATATTGATACCTAATATATGTGTTGCACATGTGCTTGATGATGATAATAATGGTTTGTTTTACATGATTGATTACAGGAGTGGATGCTAGGTGATTGAAAAGTATAAATTTTCAAGTGTTGTGTAATTTGGTCACACTACTGATTCAACACCCCCCCCAGTAGTGTATTGGTTTCCATTGTTTCTAACAATATATTTTCCATTATTTTCCTTCCATTAGGCATAAAATACATATCTTTCTCCAAGAAAGAACCCGGTTTGTTTCCAATTCTTCTGAAAATGTCCATCATCCATAGTTGAGGTAGAATGCTTGGGAACTGCACTCATACCGCGACGATGTCAACCCTCTCTTAGATGGAATCAAATAGGGGGTTCCACCCAATATTCCAGTTTAGTACTTCAACCAACATGAATTCAAACATAAATCAACTGTGTGTGAGAATACTTACCTTTGGGGAAACTTCAATGACACCTCCCCGCTCCTTTTCTACCTGTTTTCTCATATAATCAGTTAAGAAATGTCTACTACTTTCTCTACCAAAAACTACCTTCTCAGATATATCCATAGCTTTGCTCAACTACACATTCGCTTGAAGAAATGGGTTTTTGTCTGTTGTACTCACCTTTTGTGGTTTTTCCTTTCTTTCTTTATTTTCTTATGTTGGGAGGGACCTTAGGGATAGTCAATTCACCTAGGGTATTTTCTTGATAGTCTTTGTCTGCATATTTATTAGTCACCCTATTAGGTTGCTCTGTTGATATGGCCTGAAGGGGGTTTGTTCCTTGTTCTTCCCCACTAATTTTTTAGGGGAGCTTGGTCTTGACCCTCAAGATTCCAAGGGACCACATCCTTACTTAAACATCCCTACCTTCACCCCTACCTTCACTTTCAGAGAAAACTCGTGACAAGAATTGGGAGGTAACTTCAAAATGTGTTAGATCCATAGAGAAATGATTCTAAGAAATCATTTGGAGGAGTATTCGAGTGTTGAGTTACATTGATTGAGCCAAAATTTTGGAAACCCTGATTAATCACCTTCAAGCCATTTCCTCTTACAAAATTCTAGAATGTTGCTAGTCGCATAGGTTCTGGAATCTCCCAAATGGAAACCCTATAGTAGCCTTGGTCGTAACCTCCAACCTCACCTCCTCCAAAATTTATTGCATTACTATGTTTTCATTGATTGTTGAATGATTTTGTCGTTGATGCCAATGTATGTTATTGAACACTCTTAATGTTTGTCTAATTTGTCATCAATCGGAAGCTTCATTGGTCAAAACACCTAGAAAACCCCAAAATCCCCACACTTGTTGAAGTATTTGGGGATGAGGATTAGGGATCTTGTACTCTGGATCATCTTTATTGAATTTTCCTCATCATGTTGATTTCAAAGGTATGTGAATTATCACGAGAGGCCTCATCGTTTGAGAGATATGCTTGGTCAAAGTCTAAGCCCAATGTTAAGAACCAAAAAGAATCCCATGGGTTGATGATGCAGCATGATATTATTGGTTTAGTTGTTGTGGCAGTGTGACACACATCACAAAAGGACCTTCTTTAAGAAACTATGTATTTGTTGAAAAAGTTAAGGTTAACCCTTAAAAATGCATTAAGTATATAGAACAAAAATTGGAGGAAATTTATTATACTATGGTCCAAAAGTAGAGGGTATCAAAATTTATGTTTCAAACTATTTTTTTTCCTCCCACCAAAAATGATTTCAATTCAGTTAATGCTTATAGAAAGTCTTTGACCACAACAAATATATTAAAAAAAAAAAAATCCCTCATTTGGTGAGTTGACCTTCTAAAATATTTGTTTTGGGATCCAAATTTGAATTTCAATTTGGCTAAGGTACCTCCCTTATTTTCTATAAAAGGGATTCCAAATTCTTAAAAAATACATACAATTCCACGCAGATTATTGATTGACTTTGCTATGAAATCTTTGACCTGGGGCAGAAGTCGAAGGATTATTGGGATTAATTTTTTATATATATCTCATGGGTATGGTTTTATAGCTAGTTCTGAGCAATATGGGAAAGTCTTCTCTATCTTCTAGTTTGTTCTTTGAAGGCACATGCATATAGTAGGAATTGTTGGTTTTAATAGCCTTTTTGTCATGGGTATTTGTTGGTAATGTTTGGAGCTAGCTATGGATATGCTCCTTTTCTTCTTAGGCTTCGATGGACATATGTTGAAACTCTCCTAGAAAGGCACTTATTGGACATACTATGGAAAAATTTGCTTCTTTTTTTTAGCATTAAACCAAGCTCCTATGAGGCCTAGTCTCGGTCCTCTATGTGTGTCTTTTTGCAGCTCATTTATGATCTGATTATCTATGAAGAATCTTGCATTTTCCATTACTTTCTCAGATGGGATATTATTTGATACAATTTGAAGTACATGTTTGAAACTAATGTATCCTCGATACTAGAATTTTTTGACATAGTTGCAGTCCTCTTGTACCCTGATATGATATCCTTTTTAGCCACTTAGAGAACAAATTTGGCACAAGATATTGAGTCTTCGGCTCTTTGTTTTGAAACATTTACTAGGAACATTTATCTTAGAAGTGGTGACATATCTAAGACCCACATTATCTCTGTGTTAAGGATTTTTCTCTGTGCAAAAATTCAACCTGTTTTGATTACATTGTAATTGTCCTATGAATTGACCACGTGCTACCTAAAGGGTTTGAAATGCAGGCATGGTAACTTGAACTTGTAGTTTTGATGGTAGAGCTGAACCATGATTTAACATCTTGTATCTAAATATGTTTGTGTTATATCAGCCTCCCTAAGAGTATTAACTTGGCAAGGACTGAAGTCATCACATCAATCTTGTCTGTGGAGTTTTTGGAAAAAATTATAAGACCTATGCACATTAAACATAGAGATTCTAAAGCCTATGCAAACTAAGACAGTCTAAACAATCGAAACTATGTATGGTGAATCCTACTAAATTTCTAAGGTTACCCTGAACCATAAATTTTTCATAGATTAGTCAAGTTACATTGAAACAACTTGATTCATTATGTTGCAACATATTGAAAACTTTATAACTTAATCAGAAGTTTAAATTTGTGGAAACTTTTGGAACTGAGAATTAACCTAGCATAACATAATTTAATATGATGTTTCTTGTATTCTAGAAGTGTGGAAAATGTATTTCTAACCAGTAATTAACTCTAGGAACCATGCAAACAAAGGTAAGAAAAATAACTAGAATTGCAGAGATATCCTCTTATGTACCTATTGTATGATGTGTTTGGTTGCTTATGAATCCCAAAAACACCTTCTTTGCAGCTGGTTTCTTCTTACAAAGAGTATACAAACAAATGACATGTGTTAGTGGCTAAACATGTATTCTAGAAGTGTGGAAAATGTTATTTTGACCAGTATTTAACTCTAGGAACCATGCAAACAAAGGCAAGAAAAGAACCAGAATTGCAGAGATATCCTCTTATTTACCTATTGTATGATGTGTTTGGTTGCTTATTAATCCCAAAAACACCTTCTTTGCAGCTGATTTCTTCCTCAAAGAGTATACAAACAAATGACATGTGTTAGTGGATAAACATGGAAAAACAAAGCATTGAAAGTAATGGAGACAATGCATGAATAAAACAAAACTAAATTTAAACTAAATAACACCAAACAAGCCTGTGAAGCAAAACAAATCAATAAAGGTAGAGGAAAATGATCCCCTTTATTGATTGTTGGTGGTGGAAGAGTTACAATAAAAGTATCAAAGACACTTGAAGAGAGTTGTTTGAGCAATTGTGCTCAAAATATCTCAACAAGGATTTACCATTTTCAATCTCTTTTGCAAGATATTTCTCTCTCAAAGAAGAATAGAAAACCCTCTCCAACGGTGAAATTCCTGTCATAATGGTATTCTAGATTGTTTGGGAGCAATTTTGGTAGAATAACAATACACAACTTCTTGTTTTTGGCTCTCCATGAACTTGTATTTGTAGAATTTTTGGACACTCCTTCCCTCCTTTGGCTCATCAATGTAGTTGTCTGCCTCATAAATGTAATGAGAGCTACCATCTTCTTTCCATTAAGGCTTCCTTGGGCTCAAGGATCGACTGATCAACCCATCATGTCAAGAGGTGGAGTGTTTCTTAAGAAAGTACGCATCCTGAGATGTTGACTAGCATTTTTGCGACCCTCGTAACTATTAAAGAAAAATCCATTAGGTAGTTAATTTCCATCTGTGGTGCACCAACGAGGGTTGCTTTTTTAAGTCAACCTTAGGAAAGATTCTAATTTTTGGGTCTTCATTATGTTTCCAACTAAAAATGTAACGTTTGTGTGTGTTAATCACTGACTTTGAGTGTCTTCTACTATGTACAGATGAGTGTATGATTTTCTCATGATAAAAATTTCCTCCTAATGTGTGAGTTTAGGAGCAAGTGTATAGATGAAAAACATCATGTTTTGTTGATATGACTGAGAGTCTTGCTAACTTCTTGAGAGATAGAGAAACTTATTATAGAGATGATTAGGGAAATATCCTTGAATGAGAACTAAAGAAAGCCATTCTATGAATAAATCATGATACAAAAGTGTTTAAACGAGGTGGGAATGTCCCATGCTTGTAAAGATGACTATGAATAAGTATTACAATCATACAAGAAAGGTCTTGTGAAGTCAGCGTTGATGTGGATGACATGTTAACGGTTGAAGAAGATAACTACTTTCACCCCCAAGGGAATATCTAACAAATAAGTTGAAATGGGTTCCCCCATGCATCAAATATAAATCACTGTTGAATGAGGTGTTATGGGACATGGATCTTCAACTAAATCAGAGAACTGCAATGGTCATAAAGTACGATACTACTGTGACATGAAAACTTATTATGGTTTCAAACGTCAGAGAGACCAATGACATCAATAGGTGATAGTGATTCCCATTATGTCACCAAAGGTTATCCCATAAAGAGGGGAGAAATCAAGGTATTCTTTCGATCCTAGAAGATGTGTGTTAATGTCGACAAGAAAGTAGTGCCAACATCTCGAAAAATTGGTTTGGGAAATATTTTGTGAAAACAAGGTAGATGGTTGTAATATGATGGGTATGTTGTTAGGATTACAAAAACCCTTTTTTTTGGGTTTTTTATAAAAGAAAAAATGAGGTCTCTATATTTTTTTTTTTCTTTTTTTCCCTAAAATTATAAAAAAATTTGAAAAAAAAAGAAAGAAAAATAACAAGAAATAACTTAATAAGTCATAGATTGGGAGATCAGATTATGTTTCTACACAATTAATCAAAAAATGGATCTCAACCCTGACCTCTCTGTTAGCACTTGAAATTTCACCTCAGGCTGAGAAAGGTAAACCTCAAGGCTACATCAAACCATTTAGCCTCGTAG